>JALIZH010011455.1:0-140036 GCA_030522465.1 Rhipicephalus appendiculatus
AGCGCGCGCACAAAACAAGTGTAAGATAGAGTTCCTGTATATGCTACCTTTAGGTAGCAGAGTTGCGCATCTGTCTTCCAAACGCCGCTAGCAACCATGCCGTGCGGAGAAGCTGATGCACAGGCTGCGCCCGGAAAACATGGCTGCGCCGCCGAAAGCGGCTGCCGTCCACCTAGAATCTATCAAGTCACCGTCGTGCGTTCTGTAGCCCGTTAGCTACAAACTGGTGGTTTGATTTGCTTTAGATTCATGTCCTTAAGCTTCGACAGCAAAGTATTTACGGCGATTCAGCACCGTTTTCGAAAACCATACTGAAATAATCGATGCTGTAGGCGTAGCGAGTGGCGATATGGGCGCTCCCGGAATCTCGGAGGACATGTATTACGTGTTTGTCAGTTGTTTTTTTATCCTCCATAGCTGGCGCCACTTGACTTGGCGGCGGCGGCGCATGTTATTCGTCACTACGCTACGCCTTTGCGTTATCGGATAGACGCAAACGCTTTCGTACTCTCGTGGCACAGTCCCGAGAGCAGGTGTTTCTTCTTTCATCGCCGGTCGTTGGCACGCCAGACATGTCGACTGACGATCGCCGACACGCTTCGTCGATCGGCGGCAGGCTTAAGCAAGTCGCCTGCAAAAACAAAGTGTGGCTTCGCCACATAGCTATGGTTGCTAGCCATGCAAGATGGCGGACCTATGCGCAACTCTGCTCCCGTAGGGAGCATATACAGGAACTCTAGTGTAAGAGGCTGCCGCGGTAATAAGGCGAACAAGCATTCAGGACCGTATCCCGGGACAATCACTTCGTGGCACTGATCTTCCTTTAGACTTCACGAGACTAGCGCCGGATGGGTTAGGCCATCTGGTGGTCACACCGGTTGGCGGCGCCAGTATGCCCTACGGCATAAGTGCTGTGCCAATTGGGATGGGATGGCGGGCCGGAAACAATACAGGTTTCAGGGCCGGCGCGTACTTTGTGAAATAATGCAAGATTAAGGTAGCCGAAAATGAGTCTCAGAATACGGCCCAACGGTTCGTATATCTGTGATGTAAGCTTACCGATGGCCCACGGGTCTCGTCCAAGAAGTCGACCGCCGGCGTCAGGTCAGGCTAAGACCCAGCACTCGTAACCAAACAAGCCTTGCGTAAGCGGCAACGCCCGCTAGCCACTGAATTCATTCTGTGATCACGTTTACAATATCGTTCAGGAGCTTCGCCGGCCGACTATATCTGGAAGGATGTATGTTAGTTAATTCTGGCTTCCTTGTTTTACAGAAATGCGAGCGTCATGCCACCAAATCGAAATTTTGCAGGTTAACGGGCCCCCGGGGGGCAAAAAATAGAAAGCTGGAAGTTATGTCCTGAATGCACGGATTCAGCTAGAAATATGGTCTGGTTAAAGTAGTCAGAATGAAAAAAAAAACACCGTATATCGGATGGCTATTGCTTGAAAAGACGCCTAATAATGGCGTCAGTCTTTATTTAATTGAAGGATCCTGTGATGAGACACACATCGTGGGGCCGTAACATGTCCATTTCTTGACAAGTTCCCCCGCCTTTATGTAAGATATAAGAATTATTAAGGCTGCTTCTTTTTTTTCAGAGATGATTATTAAGCTCCAGAGTAACAGTGACAATGCAAGGAGCAAAAGTGGAAACTTCTTTTCGGTGAGAACCGTTATTTCGATGAACTGCCTCTGTGCAAGTTGTAACTAGCGTGACGTATTGTGAAGTAGTGTATGGCGCGCTCTACTACAGCGATTGCAGTTGATTTACACATGCCTGATAGAACGAACTCCACACTGGAGTGCCAGAAACATCATAAAAAGATTTGGTGTTTTGTATCTGTCGACCTCCTACGAAATTTCCTTTTAAAAATTTCGAAACAGAAATGCCCTTGTGTAGGCGTAGTGGGGCGTTGCGAAAGCGGCGGTCGCTTTAGGTGGTAGGCAATAAAGGTCTGGTGAAATAGCTATGCTAATTGTACAACCTCGCATCCCTCTCAAAGTGGCAAGCTCTGCATATCGGCGGTCACTCACAGTGACTGCGCAAATTCGTCGTCCCAAGGAACTGTTGCTACCTGGTTTTCGCTTCCACTCAGCCTACCGCGGCAGTAAGCTACGTGTAGCAATTTGACCTTGTTTTGTTTATCGTTTCACATTCTCAGCTCATCGCACTACTTTGCCTTACGAAAGGTGCTGCTTGCGCTAACTCGTACCAAAACTATCTTCTATGGGAAACACGTTAGTTTCTGAAGATCGCAATAATTCTCCGCTCTACCGAAACTCTCTAATCGCAAGGCAGTTGCGAACTCCATGTTGGGAGTGGGGCTCATTTCTTGGAAAGATTTTGAACCTACGGAAGTTTCAGCTATCGCACGCTTTACTTAATGCATGCGGCTTAATACAGTTATGCCGAACAGTTAAGCCTATGTCAGTGCTTTTAAGACGGATAGTGAAAGTTCTTGTCGGAATTCACGTTCTCACTTTAAGAGACGGCCTGATAATACTTTAAATTATACAAGCAATTAAGGTAGAAACAGTATATTGGCGGCCCAAGAGTGCGGACGACAAATACCTCGACTTCTCGCGTTAGTTTCTTCCATGTGTTTGCTTTTGTTTTGTTTTGTTTTGTTTTTTTTGTATTTGCAGCAGTATGGTGAGGGTTAGCCGACACAGTCTGCATAATAATTCGCATAGTGCGTGCGAAACCATGTTTTCTTCTACAAGCGCTCACGAAAGAGTGCTGTTGAATCGCTTTTAGCACGAAAGTGTTTTATGGCGGGATCCACCAAGTCTTCAGTATTGTATTTCTGTCACGGAAGTGAAGTCGAAAAAATGTGCATGATCGGCTGGCAAAGAAAAAAGCTCCATCAACGAGCATCGAACCGACGACCGCTCGGTCTGCAATGACAGATGTCGGGCACGCTATCTACCGCACCACGGTCACACACTCGGGAGGCTCTACAAACGCGCCTTTTATATCTCACACTCTCTTCTCACCTGTTGGTCGGCGAGGTGGTGTCGCCCTATGAGAGCGGTAATGAAAAGTAATTCATCATTATTGTCGCCTCCGCGATTAGCACCTGCAACGCGTGTTGCTACGCGTCCGTCCCTTTCGGCGCATTTTCAATAGGAGAAGGGCAATTTTGTCAACGCCTTAACCCACCACGAGGTGGCGACCTTAGCCCAAGAGTCGGCCTCGCTCATAGCATCCATACAAGCGAAAAATAGCTCTGCGACACGCTCCTGCCTCACCTGGCTGTAACGCAGCATTCCCGCTTACGCTCGCCCGGCGAAAAATCGCCGCCGGGCGACAAGGCCGGCACGACGCGCTTTGCGTTTCTCTCTAGTCCAGCGGCGGTGTTCAGTCGCACTTCAACACAACATGCCGCGGGATGGCGACCTTAGCCCAAGTTCTGCGTCCAGTATGCGATGTTCTTCTGGCTATAACACCTCTTTCTCTGATTACGCCCTCACCGTTAACTACCACAAGCATTTGTTTAATCATTGATCATGGACGTTAGTCGTCGGGATCAAGTATCAAAGTGGGTGCATCCACGTCGAACAGTGGTATAACTTCCGAGCACAAATATACATTGTGCAAACTCTCCTATATCAATGTAGGCTAAACATTCAATTACCTCTGTAAGGGCTCATTTAACTTTCCTGTTATAGCGATTCCCATGACTCAGTGATAAACCATATTTTTTCTCGTAGCTCACCGTCTCCATTTTTTCGGCTAAATATAAGCATACTCTGATCTTGTGGCGCGAAAGACCGCTTTATTGCCAAACAAGTTCGAGACATCGACAGTGCATTTTATCGAATCACGAGGTAAATATTCCCATCCACGCGTAAATAATAACGCACGTTGCCTCTCCGAGTTAGACGCAAAAAACCACTCTAGTACACTTCAGAAACCCGTCGCAAAAGTAAGTATAGCGGGAAGGATCGCATTTGTATGCGAAATATCTCGTGCCTTTCGCTGTCAGCCTTCGATAATAAAACGCACTCAGAAAGTAACGCTCTTAAGAGACGGCCACAGGCATAACTTAAGCCCCAAAGAGACGTCGCACGTTTACTCTGAGGATAGAAGGCCAACGCTAAACGACCTATCCCCTGCTTTCTCCTCCAATGTGTACAAGGTCAGACGCAGGGCGGCGCGCTATCGAAATAATGTGGACATCGAAAATGTTGCTGCGGTTAAGTGCTACAGTGTTGATCTTCTGCCAATTGGGCTATGAAGCCAACAAAGAGCCGAACATGGTTCCCGGTAGAAGCGTGATCGTGCGCTTGTTCGAGTGGAGATTCGACGACATTGCCGAAGAATGTGAGACGTTTCTTGGACCGCGTGGGTACGGCGGTGTTCAGGCGAGTTGCACATTTTTTCGTGGTGCTTATAATTACGTTGTAACAAACACGGACGTTTTATATACCACTTTATATATGTGCCGCCCACACGCTTTTTTTACTACAAAGCGCTAGCGATTTTGTCTTTGCATTCTTAAAAGTGCTTATGCTTTGGTGTCGTCATGGCGTTTCTCTAAGCAAGAACGTCGCATGCTGTAAGAAACATGTGTGTCACGCATAGATAGATAGATAGATAGATAGATAGATAGATAGATAGATAGATAGATAGATAGATAGATAGATAGATAGATAGATAGATAGATAGATAGATAGATAGATAGATAGATAGATAGATAGATAGATAGATAGATAGATAGATAGATAGATAGATAGATAGATAGATAGATAGATAGATAGATAGATAGATAGATAGATAGATAAACTTTAGTGAACAGTGAGGAAGGAAAGCCGGGTCTTCCCCGACCCCCCTGCGGGCCGCTGCCTCCTTGGGACACGCGGGGAGTACCTACCCGCGGCTTCAAAGGCCTCATAGATTGTCCGAAGCTGGCGGTGGCGCTTAGTCTGACAGAGAGCTGAGTTAGTTGGCAGGTATTCGTGTTCAAAAAATAGGACGTGCAAACACTGGCAAAATGGAGAAGTTTGTGGTGTCTTGACTTCTCTCTTGAGTCCGTGTTTGCAGCCCTGTCTCTTTAACATGACGGTCCCAATCCGTACTTTGATCGGAAGAAAAACCTTGTCTTGGGATCCTAGCAAAGTGTGCCTACCGAGGTACCTAACGACTCGATAAGTAGCACGGCTTTCTTTGATTAATAACCAAAATTGCCTGGGACTTTTTAGGATTTCTGAAAATATGGTCATGCCATTAATTATCACGTCCTACAAATGTATCATATAAACAGCTGTTCTAATGTCAATAATTGAAAAACTTGTAAGCTATTTTGTTAATGACTGATTTGAATAGTTTCAGGAAATCAAAAGCTTCCGAATACGACGGGTGCACTTCCATAGCATTTTGATAAAAAAATTCTCTAGTATAAAAAAAACGAAAAAAAAAAGATCACCGATGATTACGACACTGCCTCATACGAATTCTGATCGCAGCTGTTTAGGTGTTTTGATGTCGCGATGAGTTGGTGCAAAAAAACCGGCACATCCCACGCACTGTGTGAATCGATGTAATGCGAAGCAGCCAGCAAGGAGCAAATCATGCTGCACGTAATATGCATGTCATGATTTACATGTTAGGACCTGTCATTTACGTTCGTCATACAGCCACGTCACGCAATACTAATTTTGGTGTACATCAAGCTAGCAAACTGAACGCAAGCACACCATGAGCGTGGCATGTAAATGATATTGCAGATGACATGCATGACAATATTTTCACGTTACCACCTGCCACTTATGTTCGCTATACAGTCACATCCCGCAATACCAATTTTGGTGTATATCAAGCCAGCGAAACGGCCGTGCGCGTGCCATGAGCGCTGCATGCAAGTCATGTTGCAGATGACATATCATCATTTCCCTATTACCACTTATCACTTATGTTCGTCACACAATCACGTCGCTCAAAAGGACACTTTGTACATTCCAAAGTGTGTTCGGCGAAAGCTTACGGCCAAACGAATAATTATGTCATGTCTTCTTTTTTTTTTACACTCTCAGTGGTATGGCACACAAACAGATTGCGTGCGCGTTTTCTTTTTCAATTTTTTACCTCGCATCACAGCGAAACGCTAGACTAATCTGCCTCCGTTTCGCATGCGTTCGTATTCTCGCGTTTTGCGCATCGTGCAGACGCCATCCGCGTTCCAGCGCTTGAATTGACGGACACTATCTAAATTGCAAAGTGTGTTCCTCGAACGCCTGTGCCCATTGAGACGGGGTCGGGTAGAATGGAACGCGATGCGCGTGTCTCCCTCCTTGCATGATTATACATGCTAGGCACAGCGACGCTACGCAAGCAAAGCGCGAGCACTGTAGAGTCCAACGCGACCGGCGTCCGTTTGCGCGCCCCGGTGGCCACCCTGGCACCGTGCCAGGGCACGGCCGGAGAGACGGACAGACGGACGGACGCACGTGATCATGAAGCATTAAAGGCTTTCGCCTTAAAAAATTTGGTGTATATCAAGCTAGCGAAACGGGAACGAGAGTGTCATGAGCGTGGCATGCAAGTCATGTTGCGCGTGACATGTCATGATTTACATATTACCACTTGTCATTTATGCTCGTCATACAATCACGTCGCTCAATACCAAATTTGGTATATATCAAGCTAGGGAAACGGCCACGAGAGTGTCATGAGCGTGGCATGCAAGACATGTTGCACATGACATCTCATGATTTCCACATGACTCCTTGGGATTTAGCTTCGTCATACAGTCACGTCACTCAATACCAAATTTGGTGTATATCAAGCTGGCGAAACGGCCGCGAGCGTGCCATGAGCGTGGCATGCAAGTCATGTTGCACATGACATGTCATGATTTCCGTATGACCATTTGGCATTTATGTTCGTCATACAGTCACATCACGCAATACAAAATTTGGTGTATATCAAGCTAGCGAAACGACCGTGAGTGCGCCATGAGCGTGGAATGTAAATCATGTTGTACATGACATGCAGATCATGATTTTCATATTACCACGTGTCATTTATGCTGGTCATGCAGAAATGTCTCATCGTACCAATTGTTGGATATATCAAGTTAAGAAAACGACCTCAAGAGCACTATGGCCATGGCGTGTAAATCATACTTTTCATGACAAGTTATTCATGATTTTCATGATATTACCAGTCATTCATGTTCGTCATGCAGTCATGTTTTGCCAAATCAGTTTTGGTATAAATCCCATTAACGATACGGCCAGGAGAGCACAAAGTCGTAGGCGGCTAGATACATAGATAGACAGTTTGCTTAACATTTTGTACGTGGCGCAAAGCTGGAAACATGAAAATGGGGCGGAGGAAAGAAAGAGAAAGAGGAGCGCCAACTCTGTCTCTTTCTTTCCTCCGCCCCATTTTCATGTTTCCAGTTTTGCGCCACGTACAAAATGTTCAGCAAACTTAGGCACCAACTCGCCCAAAAACAAGTTCTTCTATAGATAGATAGATACGCTCAAAGTCGCCGAAGTTCGCTAAGAAATGCTTCACATTTAATACTTTCAGAGAGACATGTAGGTATGTACATACAGCTCCATACTACGCCGCAAGTTGCGTTACTGGCGCGGGCAATTTAGTGG
Organism: Rhipicephalus appendiculatus; assembly: GCA_030522465.1. Classification (NCBI taxonomy): domain Eukaryota; kingdom Metazoa; phylum Arthropoda; class Arachnida; order Ixodida; family Ixodidae; genus Rhipicephalus; species Rhipicephalus appendiculatus. The sequence goes on from JALIZH010011455.1 coordinate 7,620, forward strand.
AGCCCATTTCACATCAACCTCCGCAGACGGAGCATAGCGCCACGGCCTTGCTAACCGGGAGGCCACGAAATGGAGCGCGTGGGCGCGTTCCACAACATCCACCACAGACAGGCGTCCTGTCATGCAGAGCTTTATGCCCATACTTGGTGGAGGCCCTCGCCGCATACCTTAGTGATGACGTCATCGGCGAACGCACGACGGCGCACACCTCTGTTGTACGACGGGTGGCCCCCACAAACCTGTCCTCTCGCCACTGTCGTTCTCTTCTGCCCGCGCTCTATCGCAGTCTTTCATCCTCGCAGACATATTTGAGGTATGGATGCATACTATGAGCGAGGCCGACGCTTGGGCTTAGGTCGCCACCTCGCGGTGTGTTTAGGCGTTGATAAAATTAGACTTTTCTAATTGGAAACGCGCCGGATGGGCGAATGCGTAGCAGCGACGCGTTGCAGTAGCTAATCGCGGAGGCCATGGTATGATACATTACTTCAATTTACCACTCCCAGAAGGCGGCGCCGCTCCGCCGACAGAGAGCACCGCGAGAGGAAAGTGTGAAATATAAGAGGCGCGTTTGAAAACATCCGCAGTGTATGACCGTGGCGAATTGGATAGCGTCACCACGGCATCTGTTTTTGCGGACCGAGAGGGCGTGAGTTCGACTCCCCTTGACGGAACTTTGCCTTCTGTACGCGTAGACTTTTTCGACGTTGGAGGACATGCGTCACTGAAGTTTTCGTGGACCCCGGCATAAAACAGTTTCGTGTGAAAAAAATGCTGTCGAAGGAATTACAAAGAAAACGAAACCGCACCGGTCTTATCTAGATGAAACTCTGCAATAGCGTAACAGTTTTCGCACCGCACACTTTCTGACGTCTAGCGTTGCCAGCAATTTTTTGGGCTATAACTATTCGTATTTATTGTCAAATGCTCGAACACTACTGATTTTACGGATATGTGCAGTCTTGCAAGACGCACATCAGTATCAAGGTTGTTACGATATGACTTTGCTCACCCGCACTTTAGGGCTGTGATGTGCAGTACCTTCAGCTGGTTTCTATAGCTATAAAGGCGAGATTCATTAATATTCATCGCTTATTTTGTAATATCCATTAAAGTAGCCGAGTTAAAAACATTTCATTCAGAGACCTTCTATAAAGCATCTGTTTCCGTCTATGCGTTTTTAAATGAAGGTGAGGCGCACTGAATAAACCGGCAACCACGACTTTTGATGGATTCATTCTTCGTACACCGAGCTTAATATGCGTTTTGGCATGGTTCAAAGATCTGCCCCCCCCACCCACACTGTACACTCAATATACCTCAGACTTTAACACTAAGGTTCCTATGAACGGGAACAAAATGAACCCCGCGCTCCTTCATATGATATACCCTGAAATAAAGACAACAAATGCATGTGCAGTATGCAACAGCTTGGTAATTCTAAAACGCATGCTCTGGCGATGTCCCGCCTCATGCGGCGATGAAAGCAACACTACACGCTGGCAGGGGTTCTACGCAGCGCCAACCTCAATGAAGAGTTATGAGCAGTCCAAAGGCCCCGCGACGCAAGTGAGAGAAACGGCCTTTCTGTCCCGACGTGTAGGCGGCCCGCTACGCGCTAGCGTACGCCCTAGAGGACCAAAATAAAGTTTCAGGGGCGAAGCTCCTTAGGGCCTAGCCTTGTTGGCGTCCGTCACGCTACAAAAAACCGAAACCGAAACGGACCTGCACAACGAAAAACGAAAATCATCTGCGTAAAAAACGACTTTATGTGTACATAAAAAATACATAAAACATACATCTGGTTAACAGCAAAATAATATACTGTTAACCAGAACAAAATAAAAGGCCGCAACGCCGTACAAACACCGACATTTAAGCACCCACCAATCAAAGCACATAACCGAACAAAATGTTAAAAAGAACAAATTAACACACTGTTAACCATAACAAAATAAAAAGCCACAATACCACAAAAATACCGACATTTAAGCACCCATCAATCAAAGCATATGACAACAAAAGGTTTAACAATACACTAATATCAACCATAATTCTGACAGAACAACATAAAACACCTAGAAGTACAAACTTTTAATACTAGTCGGCCATTTTAACGTAGACATGATGGACCTTAGGTCCTAGCTTTGTCGTCGAAGCTCACAGTACGCTGTCATGGTGGTTAGAAAATCAATGCTATAGTCGAAACAGATGTGTATGTGAATCGATTCACGGTTACCAAACGATCCCCATGCTTCGCCCACTCATCATCATTGACTTCGTGGATATGCGTGGATTTTTAGATGTGAAGCATCTTATGGCGAAGCTTAATCCGGTGGTGGTGGTATGCCGCGTGCCCACCCTTACTGCGTATGCGCAAACACTTTAGAAAAATAAAAATAAAAAAACCTCCTCTCCCCCCTCTCTCTCTCCTCTAGGCATCCCTCCCCGCGGCAACCACACCCTCACTGCGCATGCGCTTCCCCTCCTCTCTCCCCTCTTACACTCCCCCCCTCTCTCCTCTAGGCATCCCTGCCCGCGGCGTCTACACTCCCACTGCGCATTTACTCCGTGAATATGGTGTCGTCATCTCCAGTTCTCGTCTCGTTTCCGAGAGGGCGCTGTCGTATAGACATGCGTACAATATGGCGGTTTGGTGAAGGTACGCTAGATGGCGTTGGAGGTGCAGCTGCTCTTCGATTGCGCGGACCGCCGTACGAGTGCGCTTGCCGGATCGTGCTGCTTGGCGGACTATCGACGACAGTGTTGCGGAGTTGCCACTTCGGAATTGGAATGATTCCGGATTCATTCCACATTTTTGCGACCCCGGAATGGAATGGGGACAACGCTTGGAAGAATGGAATTGGAATGGAATTAAGCGCCTTTTGCACGGAATGGAATGGGAATGGAATTACGCCTTTTTGGGAAAATAGAGCACCTTTTCGTCTACGGGCTGTTTTTCAAACTTCAAACACTAGTAAGTCAACGCCTCGAATTCAACAATAAAGCAGTATTTCTAAAACGGCTTGGCTGATTACAAGCACGGTACGTTTATAAGCAGAGCGCGCCTACTGCACTTCTGTCCTTATATTGACTGTGTTGCTCCGACGCTTGTCTCTATTCTTCACGTAACCCCGGTTCTATGCCGTTGGTATCCGTCATGCAGAACTACGGCGGTGGCATACCCTCCCCCCCCCCCCCCCCCTTACGCCTTGTGATTGCTTTTTTCCCTCGGCGGCGCCCCAGCCGCCTGCTGTCTCACCAGCCTTCACTCTTTTGTCTTGCCTTCTGTCGCCGTCGGCGACTCGGACGCATATTTCAAAAAGCGCTTCTCCAAGTTTGTACCTGACATTGCATACCTGCGCACAGGCGAACACAGAAAGTTCTCCTCACCCAGGGTTGCCGTTAGGTGGACATGAAAAGGCGCCAGAACTCACGCCAAAAGTAGCCAAAGTAGCCATGTCATTTCATATTATCGCCGAATTTCTAGCCAAATAGAACAGAAGCGGTATTATCAACAGAGTCTTTACTATTGATGAATAAATAAAACCATTTTCAATAAGTAAAACCACAAGTTAAAAAAAAAGCCATGGCGCCAACTGGAAATTTTTGTAGCCAACGGGGTCAAGGTGAGCTTGACAAGCGTGAATGCTGACGAGCAGTGCAGCCCAGTGTTCCGTATTCGATGCAAAGGCACAAGGTGCCCGAGTGGTGCACTGTTTCATCTAATACCAGCATATCTAGAGGGTTTTGTTCCCCATTAACCAAATCTTAGTTTTCTCCATATTCACGATCGCTCCAGACGGGTGGCAAAACTGCTTAGTCTTCTTGAACACTACTTTTGTCAGCATAAAAATACGCTATGTCGTCATTTTAGCATTAACACATGTAGGCTTAAATATTATTAAAACATCGCCATTCGTTCAAACATGCTGACCATGCAAATACTATAGGTAGCGGGAGAACTACCCCTATGGGAATTAATAGGGTAGTCGTACTGCACGAGATATGTCACCAAGCTACTATCCCTCGACCTTGCATGGTAATGTGTTTTGAGTACTTCAACAGTTCTTAATGCATCTGATGACATCAGCTTTATGAGGCGTTCATTCTTAACTCGATAAAACAATCAAGATGTCTTTCCTAAGTTGAGGAATTATAGGAATGGAATTGAACTGCCCGGCCATTCCCGGAGTGGGAATGGGCTAAGTTTTTTTCATTCCGAGGAATTGAAAGGAATGGAATTGCGGCAAATTCCAATTCCCTGGAATGGAATTGGAATGGAATGGAGGCGCTCATTCCGCAACACTGATGGAAGACGACCGTTCGTTGAAGTTTGAATAAAATTTCACACACCCTATCGCTTTGATTACTGCTGGGCGAAACCACTGAAGATTTCACGGTGTAACCATGATTGCTTCAGTCACCATAACTCTCATCGACCCTTTAGTATAAACGCGCCCGATCTCACGTCGGTGATGATGTACTGGGCAGAATTCACGGAAGATTCACGGTTTACCGATGAACCTCCGCACCTTCGCCCACTCATCATCATTCACTCCGTGGATATCCTGTGTTTTATCTAATGTGCCATGGTCCAGAATATGTAGATATATACGTATATACCGTATACATCCACACACATGGGGCCCACATGAAGAGATAAGTCAGTTTGCCATCTGCTTGGTGTCTGCAGGAAGTCTGCAGGCTAGGCCTATATGGGGGTGACTAGTGAGTGACTGGTGGGTGACTGAAAGGTGAAACCCAATTAATCATTATTATCCAATGTGCTATGGTCCAAAATATATAGATATATACGTATATACCAGTTACATCCACACCCACACACACGGTGCCCACATTAACAGACAAGTCTATTTGCTGTCTGCTTGGTGTCTGGAGAAAATCTGCACACTAGGTCTATATGGGGGTGACTAGTGAGTGACTGGTAGGTAGCTGGAAGGTGAAACCCATTTATTCATAATTATCGAACGTGTCATGATACAATATATATAAATATATATATATTGTGAGCGCAGTCATTGACTCTTCTTTGTCAACTGGACTTATCATCATCATTTGTACAACTTCTTCACCTGTATATATCATCATCAGTGTGTGTATGCTCGAGCTCGACTCGAATAAAAACGATACCTCATAAGTGGTGGACGGTGCTTCTCCATCCCCAAGTCCTCTCGCGCGTTATCACTGGAGCTCCGCTCGGGTCGTCGCGTACTACCGCCTGACATGGCCTCTCAAGACAATCCTGCTTCATCCGACGCCGCCGGCCCACTGCAGCCTCCGCCGTCCGCTCTGCCCATCCACAGCCGCCAGCGTGACCCGCCAGTGTTCACTGGTCTACGAGGGGACGACGTTGAAGACTGGTTACAAAACTTCGACCTCGTCAGTGACTTGAACAGGTGGGACAACCCCCCAGAAGTTGCGAAACGTCCCCTTCTACCTGTCTGACGTCGCCAAAACCTGGTTTTGGAACCATCACCCAGATCTTCCCAACTGGGACACGTTCGCGCAGCAGCTTCGTCAGATTTTCGGAGCACCCACAGTTCGTGCTGAGGCAGCGAAGAAGAAGCTGGCTGAACGTATTCAACTGCCAGGTGAATCGTACACCTCGTACATTGAGGATGTTCTTGCATTGTGCAAGCGCGTAAACTCCTCCATGTCCCAAAGCGACCAAATACGCCATATTATAAAAGGCATAAATACCGTCGCCTTTAACGCCCTTGCTACGCAAAATCCGACCACCACTCACGACGTGATCACCATTTGCCAGAGACTAGACGAGCTGCAGTCTCTTCGCCTCTGCTATGACACCTCGGACATTCGTCTTCCTGCGGCCCTCGACATACGTACGCTGATCCGCGACATCGTTCGTGAAGAGCTACATGGGCGCTGCTCTTCCTGCGCTCCGCCAGCTCCTCCACCTTCAGCTCCAACCAACTTGCGGGACATCATTAAACAGGAGATCGCTTCCGCATCGCGTCTAACGTGTGCCGACGGTTCCAGCGCTCGCCAGGTACCAACGTACGCCGACGTTGCGGCGCTCTCAGCAGCCACCACGGTCCCGGCGCCTGCACCAGGTGACCATGTACCTGTTGCCTCGGTGTCACCACCGGGGGGGTCTACAGCCCTATTACACCGTGCCGCGTCCTCCTCGCCCAATCTGTTACTACTGTGGCTATAGGGGACACATCTCTCGGTTTTGCCGAAGGCGCCAACAGGACGAGCAACGTGGCTACGCTCCAGAGGAACGCGGAGGTTTCCGTCCGACCATGAGCTACCAGCGAACGCCCTACCGCTCCTCCTTCCACCGGTCGCCCTCTCCTCCTTACAGTGTGGATATGCCTGTGAATTCCCGTCCATCTCGCCGCCGGTCCCTTTCTCCACATCGCCGTTCGGTGTCGCCTCTACGACCCGCATCTCAGGTCCCGAACGCCCACTCGGAAAACTCCCCGATGCAGTTTTAGGAGGGGGAAACTGCATCCACCGGACAGCTGACAATTCCTCCGGAGCGACCATCGAACTTGTTAACAGTGCTAGTAGAAGGTGTACGTGTCGAAGCCCTTGTGGATACTGGCGCTACCATTTCGATTATTCGCGCTGACCTTTGTTCTCGCCTCCGCAAGGTGACCACGCCTTACTGGGGCCCATCTCTTCGCGCCGCGACGAACGCCATTACTCGCCCACTCGCCCAGTGTACCGTTCGTGTTCTCATAGATGGTATTCGTCATCACATTGTCGTTGCGGTTTTCCGTGAGTGCACCCACCAACTCATTTTGGGGTGGGACTTCCTGTCTTCTGCGTCCGCTTCTATATCTTGTCGTCAGCGCCTCATCCATCTCAATGCCACTGACTCTTCTTTGCCTGACCAAGAAGAGCGCATTCGCCTCGTCACCTCCTCAGATTATGTGCTTTGGCCATCCAGAGAAGCAGTAATAAGCGTTAGTTCCAAGAACATTGTGAATGGCGACATCCTCGTACTACCTTACGGCCATACCGTACAACGAGGCATTCTGATCATTCCGGGCCTTATTCGTTTTTCTGAAGGCTCCGCCTTCCTTACTGCATTAAATCAAACCCCCGAACCATTATTGCTGCCCTGTGGATCAACAGTCACTTGCGCGGTTGACCCTCATCCCGTCGCAATTGTTGCCCTGCCGAGTCAAGAAGAGCTACCAGAGTCAAGCTCGCCGCCACTGAGCTCTTCCATACCTTTGTCGGCGACCATAAGCCCTGATCTGACAGCAGCCCAGAGACAAGATTTGCTGAACCTCTTGAACCGACATCTTTCTTTGTTCGACGTACATTCGGCTGTCCTTGGTGCGACCACTGCCGCTACTCACCGCATTCAGACTGACGGCTCCCGAATTATTCACCGGCGCCCATATCGCGTGTCCCTGGCAGAGCGCAAGATCATCGAGGAAAACGTCTCAGATGTGCTTCGACGGAATATCATACGTCCTTCCTCGAGTCCCTGGTCCTCCCCAGTTGTTTTAGTGCAAAAGAAGGATGGTACAGTACGTTTTTGCGTCGATTACCGGGCACTGAACAAAATAACGCGCAAAGATGTTTACCCTCTGCCACGGATCGACGATGCACTGGATTCGTTGCATGGTGCCGAGTATTTTTCTAGCCTTGATCTGCGATCAGGCTACTGGCAGATACCAATGTCCGAATCTGACAAAGAGAAGACCGCTTTTTCCACCCCAGATGGGCTGTACGAATTTAATGTAATGCCTTTCGGACTTTGTAACGCGCCCGCTACCTTTGAGCGCATGATCGACAGTGTACTGCGTGGTCTAAAGTGGAAAACCTGCTTATGCTATCTCGACGACATAGTAGTGTTTTCGTCCACGTTCTCGCAACATCTGCAACGTCTCGAAGAAGTCCTAGCCTGCCTTGCAAAAGCTGGTTTACAGCTGAATACGAAAAAATGTACCTTTGCGAGCAAGACGATAAAGGTTCTGGGGCACTTAGTCAGCAAAGAAGGGATTCGACCGGACCCTGAGAAGCTTGCCGCCGTCCTCGAGTTTCCCGTCCATTGCGTCAAAAAGACCTTCGTAGTTTTCTCGGACTGGCATCTTACTTCCGGCGCTTCATACGTGACTTCGCAAGGCTTGCGTCTCCACTCCATCAACTGCTCGCAAGTAACGCGCCATTCGTCTGGTCCGAAGACTGCGAAAGGGCTTTCCTGGCGTTGAAGCAAGCCCTGACATCCGACCCGGTACTCTGCCACTTCGATCCAGGCGCACCCACCATCCTTCACACTGACGCTAGCAGCCATGGTCTTGGTGCCGTTCTACTGCAGCGTGACACCGCCGCGCGCGAACGTGTCGTCGCTTACGCCAGCCGTGCTTTGACTGCTGCCGAGAGGAATTACACTATAACCGAGCAGGAGTGTCTCGCTGTTGTTTGGGCAGTACAGAAATTTCGCCCATATCTCCACGGCCGCCGCTTCACAGTCGTTACCGACCACAACGCATTGTGCTGGCTTTCATCGCTAAAGAACTTATCGGGTCGCCTTGGTCGATGGGTGCTTCGTTTGCAGGAGTACGATTTCGATGTCGTCTACAGGCCTGGAAAGAAGCACCAAGATGCTGATGCCCTCTCTCGCTGCCCTCTTCCCAGCCGTGATAGCTCACCGCCACCGCTTCACACCGAGACTGCTTTACCTATCGCGGCGCTCAGTTGGCTAAGATCCAGCAGCCCATCCGTCCTTGTGTCGCATCAACGCGTCGAGCCTTACTGCCACTCTATTATAGCACGCATGAACGCTGCTTCTGCTCCTCCGAACGCCCTCGACTTCGTCGACAACTTAACCAATTCAAACTTCATGGTGGTGTTTTACATCGCTACGTTTATCACGTCGATGGAAACAAATGGGTGCCGGTTATACCACGTTGTCTACAACGTGAAATTCTTGAAACATTTCACGATGATCCCACTGCCGGCCATCTCGGCTATCACAAAACGTACGACAAAATACGAAGTCGCTGCACTTGGCCTGGCCTCTCATCAGCCGTTGCCAAATATGTTGGCTCATGTCCTGAGTGTCAACGGCGCAAACGACCCACCACTGCTCCTTCTGGCTTCCTGCAACCTCTTCCTTGTCCCGCTTTGCCGTTCGAAGTCGTCGGGATAGACCTGTACGGCCCCCTACCCGTCACCTCTAACGGAAATCGTTGGATTGTGACGGCTGTTGACCACCTAACTCGCTACGCGGAAACAGCCTCATTACAAGCTGGTACAGCCACTGAAGTTGCCGATTTTTTTCTGCGCAACATATTTTTACGCCATGGAGCTCCACGTGTTCTGCTCAGCGACCGCGGCAAAGTCTTCCTTTCCTCCATTGTTGATGAGGTTCTGCGCGCCGCCAACACCATCCACAAGACGACTTCGACCTACCATCCGCAGACCAACGGCTTGACCGAACGTTTTCATCGCACCCTCTCGGACATGATTGCCATGTACATCAACCCCGACCACACGAAATGGGACGCCATTTTGCCATTCGTAACGTTCGCCCATAATACGGCTACGCAACGCACCACCGGCTTTTCTCCTTTTTTCTGGTCCATGGCCGCTCACCGAGTGTAACTCTGGACGTTTCTTTCCTTTCGGCTCCTGGAACTTCAGCACGCCCTTTATCCGAACAATTTCTGTCTCGCCTCGAGCACTGCCGCCATCTGGCCCGAATTAACACCGGCATCTCCCAGGAAGCTCGCAAGTCTCGCTACGACTCGACTCACCGTGCTGTCACCTTTTCTCCAGGAGACGAAGTTCTTCTCTGGACTCCGGTGCGCGTACCCGGCTTATGCGAAAAATTCATGAGTCGCTTTCTTGGACCTTACACTGTCATAGAGAAAACATCCCCCGTTAATTACCGTGTCTCACCCCTTCGGCCTCCTTCCGACCACCGTTGCCGCGGAACAGAAATCGTGCATGTTTCTCGGTTAAAGCCGTATACCCGACGTAATTCTTAATATTGTCGCGCGGCCAGGCGGCCGCTTCCACCGTGGGAGGGAATTAGTGTGAGCGCAGTCATTGACTCTTCTTTGTCAACTGGACTTATCATCATCATTTGTACAACTTCTTCACCTGTATATATCATCATCAGTGTGTGTATGCTCGAGCTCGACTCGAATAAAAACGATACCTCATAATATATATATATATATATATATATATATATATAAAAATTGGCTTGAGCGGACGAACGTACAAAAACTTTTATTAGTTCCAACGTTTCGGCCGGGGTCCGGCCTTCGTCAGGGAATACAATGCATACGTTAAATGTGTTGCTTATATATACACAGGGGGACCCCCAAACACGTGTCTAACTAGTATCTATTATCGCACATATATCAGACAAGTCAGCATAGGAAAAAAGTGCGATGTGATATAAACACGACTACATGTAAAAAATGATATCCGGCGAAGTCGGCGCAGTAATAAAGGGAATTTTCACACAGTCACGGAAAGGCAAAAACGTGATAGCATGGGTGATTATGTACAGGGATGACATTTAAGAACAATGCGTTAAAAGAACTCGATGAAATAACAAGAAACATGTGTAAACAGCAAATAACAATGCGCTAAAAGAACTAACAAGAAACAGGTGTAAAGCAACGAAAACAGCAATCTAAAGAAAACATATGTGAAACGTTTGGCAAAAGTGTTGATGAGATTTGGAATTAAAGCAACACCTAAGTGAAACTGTGATACATATGACACTCATGAAAATGGAATATAACAAAAACGTGGGTAACAGGGTGAGAACTGGTGAAAGTAGCAGACATATGGAATTTAGCATTGTCCGTGACATGGTGATCCCGTTGCTTACGTGCGCAGGAACGTCAGCTTTCCTGCGCTTTCGTTAATGCCGGATGATAATGCTTTAAATTTGTAGATGAGGTATGATTCGCGCACTTCCCGTTCGTGGTGAGATTTAAAACCAGATTCCAATATGGTTGCCGTCAGGTGATCGAGTGAGTGTCCTGTTGTATTCAGGTGCTTAGATAAGGGCAGATTAGGGAAAGTTGTGACATGCGCCTTGTGATTATTGAACCGCAATCTGAATGGTGTCGATGTCTGGCCTATGTACTGAAGCTTGCAGGTTGAGCACTCAAGTAGGTACACACAGTTACTTGTACCGCAGTCGTAATCACCTTTAATTTTAATTGAAAAATTTGACGCCGAACTCTGGGCTAAAATGGAGGTGGTCATGTGTGCGCACAGCTTGCAACGTGGTTTGCCGCAAGGGCGGCAACCTGAATGGACAGAAGGGGTTAACGCAGATGAAGTCAGCATATTGTGCAAGTTTCTGGATCGACGGTACACTACTCGTGGCGATTCAGAAAATATGTTTTTGAGACGGTCGCTCTGCATGAGAATGTTATGGTGCTTTCGTAGGATGTGGTTGACATTTGGTACTGATGCAGAATGAGTTACTATTAGGTTTGTACATGGTCGCTGTGGAGCACGATTGTTGGAGTGAAGAAGCTCGCTCCTGTCTACTGCACTAGCCCGTTTAATGGCATCGTCAATTACCTGAGGCGGGTACTTTTGTCTTCTTAGCGCATCACTGAGTTTACCACAATTATCTTGGAAGTCTGATTGTGCGGAGCACAACCTTTTGAAACGGAGCGCCTGGCTGTACGGTATGCTCGTCTTGTTGTGCCTCACGTGGCTACTTTCATAGTGAAGGTAGCGGTGTCTGTCAGTCGGTTTTTTGAAAAGTTTCGTCGTTAGTTCATTGCCTGATATGCACACCGTGACGTCGAGAAAGTTTATGTTTGAAGCCGAGTAGACGGGCGAGAAGGAGATTGATGGATGAAAATTGTTAAAATTGGCCATGAAAGACAAAAGTTCAGTTTCCCCGTGATGCCATATCAGAAAGATATCGTCTATGAAGCGCTTATAATAAAACGGTTTTAGTGCGCACGTGGCAAGAAACCTTTCTTCCAGTGTGCCCATGAATATATTGGCGTAATTCGGTCCTATCTTTGTGCCCATTGAGGTGCCACTCGTCTGTACATAGTGGGTTCGATTAAATTCAAAGTTGTTTAGTTGCAAGATAAGTTTTAAAAGAGAGGCCAGAGTTGAGCTGTCAATAGGCTTGCCCAGTGAGGATTCGTCATACGCACGTATTGCTGACTGAATACCGTCATCGTGCGGTATATTCGTGTAGAGAGAAGCTACGTCTAGAGTGACTAGCAGTGCTTTGTCGGGGACGTCAAGATCAACAATGTCACTTAAGAAATGGTTAGTGTCCCTGAGGTACGAGGGGAATGAGGCGGGAATTCCTTTGATAAGGGAGTCAACGTAGCTGGAAAGAGGTTCAGTAACCGTGCCAATAGCCGAAACTATTGGACGACCGGGGTTATTTCGTTTGTGTACCTTTGGAAGTAAATAAAACCTTCCTGCAACAGGACTAAGAGGTATCAGTGATTCCATCGTCTTTTTACTGATGCATCCATTTTGGAAAAGTTCCCCGAGGGTGTCGGCAACGATGTCCTTAAATTCGTCGGTCGGGTCGTGGTCGAGCTGCTTATAGTATGCAGCGTCGCCCAACTGCCTTAATGCTTCGGTGATGTAGTCAGACGTATTCATAACCACCACAGCACCCCCCTTTGTCGGCGGGCTTAATGACAATGTCTAAGCGATTCTGCAGTGTCTTAATGGCTTTCCTTTCATCTGAGGTCAAGTTGTGTTTGAAAGAATTATTCTGATTATGTGCTTCAAGAATATCGTGCTGGACAGCCACAATGTACATATCAAGGTACTTATCACGTAATACCGGCGGTGTCCAGTGTTGACTGGATGACGCGCTGTTCGATCTGGATCGATCATGAAAGAATTCGCGTAGCCTCATGTTCCGCGCGAAGTCGTCGAGGTCTTTTACAAGTTGAAATTCATTGTACCCTCCAGTTCCCGGGCAGAAGTTAAGACCACGAGAAAGAACCGTCATTTCTGGGTTAGAAAGTGTGATGTTCGAGATGTTGATAATGTTAGTAAAGTGGTGTCCATTATCAACAGCATGGCTGGATATAACTGAAGGGCTGGTTGACCGGAGTGCTGGTAGTGGTGGCGGTAGAACGTTATCGCGAACCATTTTCGTAGATTTCTTTGCTCGGATTTCTAATTGCTTCTTTTGCTCATAGTCTTGAAGCAAAATAAGTTCCTCGGGACTAATTGAATGGGCGCTTAGTAGCTGTCGTTCTTGGTTACTCAAGTTCTTTGCCGATGAGCTATAGTGTTTGATCACAATGCGTGTAAGGTCCAAAGACGCTTTCCGCAGTGTGTCATTCCAACGGTCTAGGTTATGACTAGACATTTCCGATGTAGCTGGTCTGAGGGAAAGTTGCAGGCCTTTTTGGTACTTTTTGTGCAGCCACGTATGAAGACAATGTAGACTCATGCATTTCATAGCGGACACGTTTGTGAACAATTTTCCTAATCTTTAGGAAATTACTGGAGTGCACAGTTACATTAGTGGGGGCACTTGCGAGTCAATCACGGGAAGTAGTCACCGTGGTAGAGCGATTAGCACTTCTTAAAGCATAATGATGGGAACATGAAGAATCAATGTCAGACCTTTTCGCTGCGTTGCGTGGTTGCCTTTGTGGTTGAGGCGGCAAGCTGGCCCCGGTAGAGGGTCCTTGTAGACTCGGTGCACTGGCGGAAGGCTGGCTAGTCTGTTGATACGATGAAGGCAGCAAGCGAGAAGACGAATCCCGCTGTGACGGCTGGCTGGTTGCGCGGTCGCTCCAGGAAGTCGGTGACAAATAGGAGGGATGTCGGAAGGCCAAGCATTTGATATGACTGGCCATCACCGCCACTCCTTCGAAACTAGGGTGTAGCCCGTCGGCAGCAAAGACGCGATTCGATGGGAACCACTCCAAGGCGTGGTCGAGGAAAAATACTTGTCGAGCATGTCGACAAAAAGTACGCAAGCGGCTGTTAAAGTCACACGCCTCACGGTTGCAGTGGCGAACTAAAGCTACGTTGCGGCCCCCACGGCGGCGGTTTGGGCTCCGAGGAAGGATCAGGCTGGCGTATATTCGTTGAATGTTGACTCTTTCGCTGAGAACGGCACTTAGAAGGCGCTTGTACCTTCCGAAGGTCACACGTCCGGTGTTGTTCACCAAATCGTTGGTGCCGATGTGGATAATGAGGTTTGTCGTCGTGAGTGGAACCAACTTCAAAAGTTCCGGGACATCGTCTATGCCAGCGCCGGGCTTGCAAATGAAGGCTGGTGTGCCTTCTTGTAGCGGGTCAAAGTGATGGAAAAAGTACTTCGTTTGTGAGTCGCCTATGACAGCAGTTTTCACGGTGGTCTTCGGCAACTTCAGTGTAGTAGTTCTCGACGTTGTCCGCGCGGGATCCATAGTAGTTGAATATCAGGCAAGTATTTTCAGTGGATCCAGTGTTTAATAAAAATTGGCTTGAGCGGACGAACGTACAAAAACTTTTATTAGTTCCAACGTTTCGGCCGGGGTCCGGCCTTCGTCAGGGAATACAATGCATACGTTAAATGTGTTGCTTATATATACACAGGGGGCCCCCAAACACGTGTCTAACTAGTATCTATTATCGCACATATATCAGACAAGTGAGCATAGGAAAAAAGTGCGATGTGATATAAACACGACTACATGTAAAAAATGATATCCGGCGAAGTCGGCGCAGTAATAAATGGAATTTTCACACAGTCACGGAAAGGCAAAAACGTGATAGCATGGGTGATTATGTACAGGGATGACATTCAGGTTGCCGCCCTTGCGGCAAACCACGTTGCAAGCTGTGCGCACACATGACCACCTCCATTTTAGCCCAGAGTTCGGCGTCAAATTTTTCAATTAAAATTAAAGGTGATTACGACTGCGGTACAAGTAACTGTGTGTACCTACTTGAGTGCTCAACCTGCAAGCTTCAGTACATAGGCCAGACATCGACACCATTCAGATTGCGGTTCAATAATCACAAGGCGCATGTCACAACTTTCCCTAATCTGCCCTTATCTAAGCACCTGAATACAACAGGACACTCACTCGATCACCTGACGGCAACCATATTGGAATCTGGTTTTAAATCTCACCACGAACGGGAAGTGCGCGAATCATACCTCATCTACGAACCCTGCCTCATGAGTGGAAGTTGGGCAAGATTGTTCCAGTCCCTAAGAAAGGCCCCTCGAGCTACCGCCCGATCTCTCTAACCAGTGTCTGCTCGAAAATCATGGAACATGTCATCTATACTCATACCGTCAACTTTCTCAATTCTGTTAACTTTTTTAATCCCAGTCAACATGGGTTTCAAAAAGTTTTTTCCTGCGAAACCCAACTTGCGCTATTTCTCCACGATATTCATGTTAGCCTTGATCAAAATATCCCCGTAGACGCCCTTTTCATCGATTTCGAAAAAGCTTTCGACAAAGTGTCACATAAACGCTTGCTATTAAAACTTTCGCGACTTAACCTACATCCCCTTGTTTTCGATTGGATTAAGGACTTCCTCACTAACCGACAGCAATTCGTGCACGCAAATAATTCATCATCAACTTCATCCTCTGTCTTATCCGGAGTGCCACAAGGCACTGTATTGGGTCCACTCCTTTTCCTCATTTACATAAACGACCTGCCCAGTAATATTTCTTCAAAAATACGCCTCTTCGCCGACGACTGCGTCATTTATCGCCCGATCGTCAACGTCACCGATAACCTAGCGCTCCAGAACGACTTACTAAAATTAGATAAATGGTGCAGTGACTGGTTAATGCTGGTGAATACTAACAAAACATCCTTGCTTTCATTTAATAGACGGCACGACTACCCAGCATTCAAATATTCCCTTAACGGCCGCATCATCTCCTCAGAACCTAATGCTAAGTACTTAGGTATTACTCTCTGTAATGACCTGACCTGGGCAACTCACATAACCAATATTACTAATTCCGCTAACCGTACTTTAGGCTATCTTAAGCGTAATCTAACACATGCGTCTCCTTCGGTGAAATTACTAGCTTACAAAACACTAATCCGACCCAAATTAGAGTATGCTTGTTCTGTCTGGGACCCCCATGAACGCGTTCTAACCGAACTAATAGAATCAGTACAAAACCGCGCCATTAGATTTATTTATTCTGACTATTCGTACACTACTAGCGTAACTAACCTTAAGAAGAAAGCAGGTCTGCCTAGTCTTCAGATGCGCCGAAAAATTGCAAGGCTTTCACTCTATCATAAGTTTTTTCATGTTTTGCGTAACTGTTCTCCCATCAATCCAGCTCATCGCATCTCTCAACGCATCAGCCATGATAAAGCCGTATACCCTCCCCATGCCCGCACCGCCACGCATCTACAGTCATTTTTTGTCAAGACTGCCATCGACTGGAACAATCTTCCCGCAGACATCGTCCTTCACGTCAACCATGCTCATTTCAAGAACTCCGTTGAGTCATACTTTGTAAACATTAACTAACTTGTTTGTTTCTCCCACCCCTCATGTAATAATAATAATAATATCTGGGGTTTAACGTCCCAAAACCACGATATGATTATGAGAGACGCCGTAGTGGAGGGCTCCGGAAATTTCGACCATCTGGTGTTCTTTACCGTGCACTGACATCGCACAGTACACGGGCCTCTACCATTTCGCCTCCATCGAAACGCGACCGCCGCGGCCGGGATCGAACCCGCGACCTTCGGGTCAGCAGCCGAGCACCCTAACCGCTATACCACCGCGGCGGACCCACCCCTCATGTAAAACCCTGTGTACAGGGTCCTTGAGGTATTTTCAATAAATAAATAAAAATAAATAAATCTACAAATTTAAAGCATTATCATCCGGCATTAACGAAAGCGCAGGAAAGCTGACGTTCCTGCGCACGTAAGCAACGGGATCACCATGTCACGGACAATGCTACATTCCATATGTCTGCTACTTTCACCAGTTCTCACCCTGTTACCCACGTTTTTGTTATATTCCATTTTCATGAGTGCCATATGTATCACAGCTTCACTTAGGTGCTGCTTTAATTCCAAATCTCATCATCACTTTTGCCAAACGTTTCACATATGTTTTCTTTAGATTGCTGTTTTCGTTGCTTTACACCTGTTTCTTGTTAGTTCTTTTAGCGCATTGTTATTTGCTGTTTACACATGTTTCTTGTTATTTCATCGAGTTCTTTTAACGCATTGTTCTTAAATGTCATCCCTGTACATAATCACCCATGCTATCACGTTTTTGCCTTTCCGTGACTGTGTGAAAATTCCCTTTATTACTGCGCCGACTTCGCCGGATATCATTTTTTACATGTAGTCGTGTTTATATCACATCGCACTTTTTTCCTATGCTGACTTGTCTGATATATGTGCGATAATAGATACTAGTTAGACACGTGTTTGGGG
The DNA here is from genome assembly GCA_030522465.1 of Rhipicephalus appendiculatus. Classification (NCBI taxonomy): domain Eukaryota; kingdom Metazoa; phylum Arthropoda; class Arachnida; order Ixodida; family Ixodidae; genus Rhipicephalus; species Rhipicephalus appendiculatus. Next base: position 25,049 of record JALIZH010011455.1, read on the forward strand.
GGCCCCCTGTGTATATATAAGCAACACATTTAACGTATGCATTGTATTCCCTGACGAAGGCCGGACCCCGGCCGAAACGTTGGAACTAATAAAAGTTTTTGTACGTTCGTCCGCTCAAGCCAATTTTTATTAAACACTGGATCCACTGAAAATACTTGCCTGATATTCAACTACTATGGATCCCGCGCGGACAACGTCGAGAACTACTACACTGAAGTTGCCGAAGACCACCGTGAAAACTGCTGTCATAGGCGACTCACAAACGAAGTACTTTTTCCATCACTTTGACCCGCTACAAGAAGGCACACCAGCCTTCATTTGCAAGCCCGGCGCTGGCATAGACGATGTCCCGGAACTTTTGAAGTTGGTTCCACTCACGACGACAAACCTCATTATCCACATCGGCACCAACGATTTGGTGAACAACACCGGACGTGTGACCTTCGGAAGGTACAAGCGCCTTCTAAGTGCCGTTCTCAGCGAAAGAGTCAACATTCAACGAATATACGCCAGCCTGATCCTTCCTCGGAGCCCAAACCGCCGCCGTGGGGGCCGCAACGTAGCTTTAGTTCGCCACTGCAACCGTGAGGCGTGCGACTTTAACAGCCGCTTGCGTACTTTTTGTCGACATGCTCGACAAGTATTTTTCCTCGACCACGCCTTGGAGTGGTTCCCATCGAATCGCGTCTTTGCTGCCGACGGGCTACACCCTAGTTTCGAAGGAGTGGCGGTGATGGCTAGTCATATCAAATGCTTGGCCTTCCGACATCCCTCCTATTTGTCACCGACTTCCTGGAGCGACCGCGCAACCAGCCAGCCGTCACAGCGGGATTCGTCTTCTCGCTTGCTGCCTTCATCGTATCAACAGACTAGCCAGCCTTCCGCCAGTGCACCGAGTCTACAAGGACCCTCTACCGGGGCCAGCTTGCCGCCTCAACCACAAAGGCAACCACGCAACGCAGCGAAAAGGTCTGACATTGATTCTTCATGTTCCCATCATTATGCTTTAAGAAGTGCTAATCGCTCTACCACGGTGACTACTTCCCGTGATTGACTCGCAAGTGCCCCCCACTAATGTAACTGTGCACTCCAGTAATTTCCTAAAGATTAGGAAAATTGTTCACAAACGTGTCCGCTATGAAATGCATGAGTCTACATTGTCTTCATACGTGGCTGCACAAAAAGTACCAAAAGGCCTGCAACTTTCCCTCAGACCAGCTACATCGGAAATGTCTAGTCATAACCTAGACCGTTGGAATGACACACTGCGGAAAGCGTCTTTGGACCTTACACGCATTGTGATCAAACACTATAGCTCATCGGCAAAGAACTTGAGTAACCAAGAACGACAGCTACTAAGCGCCCATTCAATTAGTCCCGAGGAACTTATTTTGCTTCAAGACTATGAGCAAAAGAAGCAATTAGAAATCCGAGCAAAGAAATCTACGAAAATGGTTCGCGATAACGTTCTACCGCCACCACTACCAGCACTCCGGTCAACCAGCCCTTCAGTTATATCCAGCCATGCTGTTGATAATGGACACCACTTTACTAACATTATCAACATCTCGAACATCACACTTTCTAACCCAGAAATGACGGTTCTTTCTCGTGGTCTTAACTTCTGCCCGGCAACTGGAGGGTACAATGAATTTCAACTTGTAAAAGACCTCGACGACTTCGCGCGGAACATGAGGCTACGCGAATTCTTTCATGATCGATCCAGATCGAACAGCGCGTCATCCAGTCAACACTGGACACCGCCGGTATTACGTGATAAGTACCTTGATATGTACATTGTGGCTGTCCAGCACGATATTCTTGAAGCATATAATCAGAATAATTCTTTCAAACACAACTTGACCTCAGATGAAAGGAAAGCCATTAAGACACTGCAGAATCGCTTAGACATTGTCATTAAGCCCGCCGACAAAGGGGGGTGCTGTGGTGGTTATGAATACGTCTGACTACATCACCGAAGCATTAAGGCAGTTGGGCGACACTGCATACTATAAGCAGCTCGACCACGACCCGACCGACGAATTTAAGCACATCGTTGCCGACACCCCCGGGGAAACTTTTCCAAAATGGATGCATCAGTAAAAAGACGATGGAATCACTGATACCTCTTAGTCCTGTTGCAGGAAGGTTTTATTTACTTCCAAAGGTACACAAACGAAATAACCCCGGTCGTCCAATAGTTTCGGCTATTGGCACGGTTACTGAACCTCTTTCCAGCTACGTTGACTCCCCTTATCAAAGGAATTCCCGCCTCATTCCCCTCGTACCTCAGGGACACTAACCATTTCTTAAGTGACATTGTTGATCTTGACGTCCCCGACAAAGCACTGCTAGTCACTCTAGACGTAGCTTCTCTCTACACGAATATACCGCACGATGACGGTATTCAGTCAGCAATACGTGCGTATGACGAATCCTCACTGGGCAAGCCTATTGACAGCTCAACTCTGGCCTCTCTTTTAAAACTTATCTTGCAACTAAACAACTTTGAATTTAATCGAACCCACTATGTACAGACGAGTGGCACCTCAATGGGCACAAAGATAGGACCGAATTACGCCAATATATTCATGGGCACACTGGAAGAAAGGTTTCTTGCCACGTGCGCACTAAAACCGTTTTATTATAAGCGCTTCATAGACGATATCTTTCTGATATGGCATCACGGGGAAACTGAACTTTTGTCTTTCATGGCCAATTTTAACAATTTTCATCCATCAATCTCCTTCTCGCCCGTCTACTCGGCTTCAAACATAAACTTTCTCGACGTCACGGTGTGCATATCAGGCAATGAACTAACGACGAAACTTTTCAAAAAACCGACTGACAGACACCGCTACCTTCACTTTGAAAGTAGCCACGTGAGGCACAACAAGACGAGCATACCGTACAGCCAGGCGCTCCGTTTCAAAAGGTTGTGCTCCGCACAATCAGACTTCCAAGATAATTGTGGTAAACTCAGTGATGCGCTAAGAAGACAAAAGTACCCGCCTCAGGTAATTGACGATGCCATTAAACGGGCTAGTGCAGTAGACAGGAGCGAGCTTCTTCACTCCAACAATCGTGCTCCACAGCGACCATGTACAAACCTAATAGTAACTCATTCTGCATCAGTACCAAATGTCAACCACATCCTACGAAAGCACCATAACATTCTCATGCAGAGCGACCGTCTCAAAAACATATTTTCTGAATCGCCACGAGTAGTGTACCGTCGATCCAGAAACTTGCACAATATGCTGACTTCATCTGCGTTAACCCCTTCTGTCCATTCAGGTTGCCGCCCTTGCGGCAAACCATGTTGCAAGCTGTGCGCACACATGACCACCTCCATTTTAGCCCAGAGTTCGGCGTCAAATTTTTCAATTAAAATTAAAGGTGATTACGACTGCGGTACAAGTAACTGTGTGTACCTACTTGAGTGCTCAACCTGCAAGCTTCAGTACATAGGCCAGACATCGACACCATTCAGATTGCGGTTCAATAATCACAAGGCGCATGTCACAACTTTCCCTAATCTGCCCTTATCTAAGCACCTGAATACAACAGGACACTCACTCGATCACCTGACGGCAACCATATTGGAATCTGGTTTTAAATCTCACCACGAACGGGAAGTGCGCGAATCATACCTCATGTACAAATTTAAAGCATTATCATCCGGCATTAACGAAAGCGCAGGAAAGCTGACGTTCCTGCGCACGTCAGCAACGGGATCACCATGTCACGGACAATGCTAAATTCCATATGTCTGCTACTTTCACCAGTTCTCACCCTGTTACCCACGTTTTTGTTATATTCCATTTTCATGAGTGTCATATGTATCACAGTTTCACTTAGGTGTTGCTTTAATTCCAAATCTCATCAACACTTTTGCCAAACGTTTCACATATGTTTTCTTTAGATTGCTGTTTTCGTTGCTTTACACCTGTTTCTTGTTAGTTCTTTTAGCGCATTGTTATTTGCTGTTTACACATGTTTCTTGTTATTTCATCGAGTTCTTTTAACGCATTGTTCTTAAATGTCATCCCTGTACATAATCACCCATGCTATCACGTTTTTGCCTTTCCGTGACTGTGTGAAAATTCCCTTTATTACTGCGCCGACTTCGCCGGATATCATTTTTTACATGTAGTCGTGTTTATATCACATCGCACTTTTTTCCTATGCTGACTTGTCTGATATATGTGCGATAATAGATACTAGTTAGACACGTGTTTGGGGGCCCCCTGTGTATATATAAGCAACACATTTAACGTATGCATTGTATTCCCTGACGAAGGCCGGACCCCGGCCGAAACGTTGGAACTAATAAAAGTTTTTGTACGTTCGTCCGCTCAAGCCAATTTTTATTAAACACTGGATCCACTGAAAATACTTGGCTGATATATATATATATATATATATATATATATATATATATATATATATATATATATATATATATATATATATATATATATATATATATATATATATTGACACGCCCATACAGTGGGTCTTAGTCTGTTGTGCGCCACAGTGTCGCTGTTATTTGTTCGTGGTGGAAGACTGGCGGGTAGTAGAAGAAGACAAAGACGTGCGGCTCCATTGTGACTGATCTGCTGAAAGCCGGGCTGTCATTTACTTTCATTTTAATACTGTGACAAACTGGTGGAGGCGCTGGGTATGACCCTTTCGCGCTATTTCGACCTCAGGACGAGTTCCTACCTCCATTTCCACGATTCCGGAGACAACCGGCCACTTCGGCACAGCCGCCGCTTGCTGGGACTACCTCCTGAGTTCGGCCCATTGAACTCGGCAAGAATGTTCGCCACAACGGCAAGTCAGACGCAAGAGAGCGACATCGACCGACTCACTGCCATCCCGAGTGTCGTCTATGCCGCACGTATCCCGAAGTCATTTCATGGCGATGTGTTCGAGGACGTGGACGATTGGCTAGACCACTTCGACCGAGTCGCAGCAGCCAACGAGTGGGATGAAAGAAAGAAACTGCGCTACGTCTACTTCGCCCTCGAAGACTACGCTCGTACATGGTACGAGAATCATGAGAGCTCTCTGAACAACTGGCAAGAATTCCAACGACAGCTGCGTGAGACATTCAGGAATCCTGAACGAAAGGAGAAAGCCGAGCAGGCCCTGCAGAGCCGAATTCAGAAGCCCAACGAAAGCGTGGCGATGTTCGTTGAGGACATGTCGCGCTTGTTCCGACGCGCCGACCCAGAAATGTCTGAGACAAAGAAAGTTCGTCTTCTAATGCGCGGCGTGAAGGAGCAACTTTTTGCTGGACTCATGCGCAGGCCCCCCTCTACCGTCGCTGAGTTCATCACCGAAGCGACGACAATGGAACGGGCGCTTCAGCAACGCTCCCTACAGTACGAGCGCCAAAGTACTGTCGCTGCCGTGTCATCCTTCGCTAGTGGACACGACTTAGCAGCACTCCGGGAGCTTGTGCGGAGCGTTGTCCGCGAGGAGCTCGAGAAAGTTTGCCACCCTACTCCTCAGCCGACTGCGACTGTCCTTGGAGACATCATTCGTGACGAGATCAGGAACGTGACCCAATCATTACTGAAAGTGCGCGCGGAAGACCCAGCTCTGACTTATGCCGAAGCGCTACGGACTCCTCGACCATCTACGGAACGTCGTTCGCCCTCCACTTTTCCGGCACCGGCACGACAATTGCCTGCTGCGAGTGCAAATGCCTACGAATACGAGGCCCCGCGCGATGTTCCCCGAAAGACAAACGTCTGGCGCACCTCCGATAACAGGCCACTTTGTTATCACTGCGGTGAAGCGGACCACCTCTACCGCCAGTGCCCGTATCGCAGAATGGGCCTTCAGGGATTTCACCCCAGCGCACGTCGACCAAGCAATGGTGAGCGCCCACATGAGATTGAGCAGTACTTGGCAGCTCAGCAGTCGTTCCCTCCTGCGCGGGGACACCAATCAGGTTCGCCATCTCCTCGGCGCTTCACCTCACCCAGTCGTTACTCTACGTTCTCCGATATTCGCAACAGGTCCCCAAGTCCTCGCCCACGTCAGGAAAACTGAGGACAGCGACCTCTGGGGGTAGGGCCGCTGTTCACCGCACCGACAAACATCCTCCGACGCGACACGGTAACGACGACGACGATTTATCCGTTACGCCATTTTCTGATACCGACGCAGGACTTTCAGCAGATATTACCGTAACTATCGACAATTACCAAGTAACCGCTCTCGTAGATACCGGCGCCGACTACTCCGTTATGAGTGGTGAACTCGTGGCTGTTCTTCGAAAGGTGACGACACCATGGAATTGTCCCCAGCTTCGTACGGCGGGTAGTCACCTCGTGACACCTGTTGGTAGATGCACTGCCAGAGTGCATATTGGTGACTCTACCTTCATCGGGACTTTTGTCGTGCTGCAGGAATGCTCGAGGCAGGTCATATTAGGAATGGACTTTCTGCGAGAATACGGAGCTGTCATAAACCTTCGAGAGCTGCTGGTGACATTTTCACGCGACACGAGCTCACACGAATGCGAATCCCGCACAGTCGCACTGCGTGTATCCGACGATTCCGTGACAGTGCCGCCCGGTTCCAGTGTGCCGGTTACTGTGGTGAGTGACTGCGACCGAATGGCCCTCGGAATTGTAGAAGGCGATGTATCCGTCCTCCTGTCTCGTCAAGTATGCGTCGCCCGTGGTCTCATGGAACTGACGAAAGAGCCTGCTAGGATTCTACTGACGAATTTCAGTCAAGAATACCAGCACTTCATGAGGCAGAGTGTCGTCGCCTACTTCGAGGAAATCAGCGACTTCAGAACCAGCCCATTGATTGCGGAACTATCCTCAGGTTCTCACGACGACAAGCAGTCTACACTCCAGGTAGATGTGAACCCCGAACTGTCGGCTCCGCAGCAAGATAGCCTTCGTTCTCTTTTGCTTTCATTCAGCGACTGCTTTGCCACGACATCAAAAATCAAGCAGACACCCGTTACCAAGCACAGAATCGTAACCGAACCCACCGAAAGACCCATCCGACAGCACGCCTACCGTGTCTCCCGACGCGAACAAGATGCCATTCGCGAACAAGTTCAGCAAATGCTTGCAGATGACATCATCCAGCCGTCTACAAGCCCATGGGCGTCGCCAGTTGTACTAATGAAAAAGAAAGACGGCACACTGCGTTTCTGCGTAGATTACCGCAAGTTGAACAACGTCACAAAGAAAGATGTCTATCCGCTTCCTCGCATCGACGACTCGCTCGACCGACTACGACACTCCAGATACTTTTCATCCATGGATCTGCGCAGTGGTTATTGGCAAATCGAGGTCGATGACCGAGACCGGGAAAAACCGCTTCTATTACTCCTGATGGGCTCTTTGAATTTAAGGTGCTTCCTTTTGGACTATGCTCTGCTCCTGCGACTTTTCAAAGAATGACGGACACAGTCTTGTCCGGTCTTAAGTGGCAATCATGTCTTGTTTATCTGGACGACGTCGTCGTTTTTTCGGAGACTTTCGAGCAGCATCTTCAGCGTCTTCGTGCAGCACTTAATGCGCTTCGAACGGCTGGCCTATCACTGAAGCCTGAGAAATGCCATTTCGGATACGAGGAGCTCAAATTCCTCGGGCATGTGGTAAGCCGTGATGGAATTACGCCGGATCCCGAAAAAACGAAAGCCGTTGCTGCCTTCCCAAGCCCTACGAACAAACGCGAGGTTCGCCGCTTTTGGGGACTTTGCGCGTACTACCGTCGCTTCGTACCGAACTTTTCTAAAATAGCTGAACCCTTGAACCATCTTACAAGAGACAACGTTGCTTTTGTTTGGGGTCGAGAGCAACACCACGCTTTTAGCGAGCTGCAGCGACGCCTTCAAGCTCCGCCGATCCTGGGTCACTTTGACGAAGATGCCGACACTGAGGTGCACACAGGTGCAAGCAATGTCGGCCTTAGAGCCGTCCTCGTCCAGCGGCAAGAAGGAATCGAGCGGGTGATCACCTACGCTAGTCGTACCTTGTCATCGTCTGAATCCAACTACTCCACTACGGAGAAAGAGTGCCTAGCTGTCGTGTGGGCCATAGCTAAGTTCCGACCCTACCTGTACGGACGACCTTTCAAGGTAGTAACCGACCATCACTCTTTGTGTTGGCTTGCAGGCCTCAAAGACCCCTCAGGCCGCCTTGCCCGATGGAGTCTTCGCCTCCAAGAGTTTGACGTTACGGTTGTGTACAAGTCGGGACGCAAGCACACCGATGCTGACTGTCTGTCACGCGCGCCAGTCGAACAGGCTCCACCTGACGTAACGGACGACGACAGTTTCCTCTGCGCCATCACAACGTCCGACTTGGCAAAGCGACAACGTGATGACCTGAGCTTCGTCCACTCATCGACTTCCTTGAGGGACACCTTATGCATCCACCACGGACGTTCCGGCGTGCAATTTCGACGTTTTTCCTCCGCAACAACATCTTATACAAGCACAGCTTTGACCCCAGCGCTCAAACCGATCTTCTGGTGGTACCATTTAAGATGCGAGAGGAGATCCTCAGTGCGTGTCACGACGAACCGTCTTCTGGGCATTTGGGGTTCACGCGTACTCTCGCACGTATCCGCCACAAATACTACTGGCCTAAACTCTCCCGCAACGTCAAGCATTACGTTAAAACCTGCCGAGACTGCCAGCGGCGCAAGACTCCGCCCATGAAACCTGCTGGCTTTTTACAACCCGTTGAACCCCCACGAGCGCCTTTTCAACAAGTTGGCATGGACTTACTTGGTCCATTTCCCAAATCTTCATGTGGTAACCGCTGGATAGTAGTTGCGACGGGTTATTTAACCCGTTACTGCGAAACGCGACCGCTTGAAAGAGCCACCGCTAGAGATGTCGCCGACTTCTTCATTCATGCTGTCGTCCTTCGTCATGGCGCTCCAGCTATGGTTATTACCGACAGAGGCACGGCCTTCACCGCCCAACTGCTGGAAGAAGTTCTGACACTTAGCGGCACTGTTCACCGCCGGACGACTGCATACCATCCGCAAGCCAACGGCCTCACAGAACGGCTCAACAAAACCATTGCAGACATGCTTTCCATGTATGTAGACGTGGATCACAAAAATTGGGACAGCGTTCTACCATTTGTAACCTTCGCATATAACACCGCCGTCCAGGAGACCACAGGATTCACTCCTTTCCGCTTGCTTCACGGCCGCGAGGTTACCACGATGTTAGACGTCATGCTTCTACCAGATGCATTTGTGACCACCACAGAAAATGCTGCTGAGTATGCTCAGCGCGCCGAAGAAGCTCGCCAGCTAGCTCGCCTCCGCATTCGCTCTCGGCAACAACACGTCGCTAAGCGATACAACCTTCGTCACAGGGAAGTGACGTACCAACCCGGAGAAAGAGTATGGATATGGACTCCCGTCCGCCAACGCGGCAAGTCGGAGAAACTCCTGCGTCGTTACTTCGGGCCTTACAGAGTATTCGAACGCCTTAACGACGTAAACTACCGAGTTATTCCTGAGACCAGCAGCACACGCCCTTCTCGTCGTGCAGCTCAACCGGACGTAGTCCACATGGCTAGGATGAAGCCATATTATTTGCGCTGAAAACTTTCCCTTGCATTTACACCTTCGGCAACATCGAGACGATGCTTTTTGAGAGGGGGAGTAATGACACGCCCATACAGTGGGTCTTAGTCTGTTGTGCGCCACAGTGTCGCTGTTAATTGTTCGTGGTGGAAGACTGGCGGGTAGTAGAAGAAGACAAACACGTGCGGCTCCATTGTGACTGATCTGCTGAAAGCCGGGCTGTCATTTACTTTCATTTTATTACTGTGACAATGTATATATATATATATATATATATATATATAACGTATATATTCACACACACGCACGCACGGGGCACACATTATCAGATAAAGATGCTTGCCGTCTGCTCGATGCCTGCGGAAAATCTGCAGACCAGGTCTACAGGAAGGTCGATTCTACAGGAAAGTGACTGAGGTGACTGGTAGGTGACTGGTAGGTGACTGAAAGGTCAAACCCATTTTTGTGAAGTGTATTAGAGGTATGGTTGACCATTTACAACGGGTGTGAGTATTTTGTCAAGATTCCTTGAAAAAGAAAGTGAAATAATATACTGGTAAGGTAGCATTTTGTATCTTCTCTATCGTAAAATGATATTGCGAAAGAGAAGTCCAGAATTTCTCGCTAATTTCGCAGAGAGAGATTGCGAAACTGGCGGGAAAGTGTTCCTAGCGGCGGATTTATGTATGAATTTAACTCCAGAATAATTATTCCGGGTAAAAGCCCCGCACCTAAAGCAAATACAATCGCAATCGGGAATGGTGTTTAGGACCACCAGTTTGTTTTTGTGTTACAAGGCTAGCCTGTGTTTCACTTACGGTTTCCTCTTCACAGGTGACACTCCTAATTCGGCTGTTACGGCTTCCTTTTGATGACGTACCTGACAGGTTTATAATATAAAACAAAGCATACGAGACAAAAAAAGGAAAAACACAGCATATCCACGGAGTGAATGATGATGAGTGGGCGAAGCTGCGGAGGCTCATCGGTAAACCGGGAATCTTCCGTGAATTCTGCCCGGTACATCATCACCAGCGTGAGATCGGGCGCGTTTATACTAAAGGGTCGATGAGAGTTATGGTGACTGAAGCAATCATGGTTACACCGTGAAATCTTCAGTGGTTTCGCCCAGCAGTAATCAAAGCGATAGTGTGTGTGAAATTTTATTCAAACTTGAACGACCGGTCGTCGTCCATGGTCCGCCAAGCAGCACGATCCGGCAAGCGCACTCGTACTGCTCGTACGGCGGTCCGCGCAATCGGAGAGCAGCTGCACCGCCAACGCCATCTAGCGTACCTTCACCCAACCGCCATATGGTACGCATGTCTATAGGACAGCGCCCTCTCGGAAACGAGACGAGAACTGGAGATGACGACACCATACCCATGGAGTGAATGATGATGAGTGGGCGAAGCTTCGGAGGTGCGTCTGTAAACCGGTAATCTTCCGCGAATTCTGCGCAGTACATCATCAACAACGTGAGATCGGGCGCATTTATACTAAAGGGTCGATGAGAGTCATGGCGACTCGCAGCTCACTTTAATTTTACATGTACGTTGTGAATTTTTTTATTGTTTAATCACGCACAGGAGACATCTCACACAAGCACTACCTTGGAGGTCGAAATCCAGTACCTACTGGCTACTCAGAGTGCATGGACAACCGAGGACCGCCGAGGTAATGCCATAAGGAGCTTCGCCCCTAAATATATTCATCATATACACGTACTAAACGAGAGGTGGCTACATACAACGGGGACGCACGACCCACGGCTTAAGGAGCTTCGCCCCTAATAATTAATAAATGGGTTTCACCATTCAGTCACCCACCAGTCACTCACTAGTCACCCTCATATAGACCTAGTCAGTAGATTTTCTGCAGACACCAAGCAGATGACAAATAGACTTTTTTTATTAATGTGGGCCCCGGGTGTGTGGGTGCAGATGTATATATTATTTACGTATATATCTATATATTTGGGACCATGACACATTCGATAATGATGATTAATTGGGTTTCACCTTTCATTCACCAACCGGTCACCCCCATGTACATGTAGACTTAGTCTGCAGATTTTCTGCAGACACCAACCAGACGGCGAGCGGCCTCGTCTGTTAATCTGGGCCCCGTGTGTGTGGATGTGGATGTATATCTTGTATACGTATGTGTCTACATATTCTGGACCATGACACATTCGATAGTAATGATTAAACGAGTATGACCTTTGAGTAACCCACTAGTCACTCCCACCTTTTCGAATCCGCGACCAGCGTACTGGACGTGACGAAAAAAAAAAAATCCGCCAGGCCTGCGGGGCACGCGCAGCACAGTCCCAGCAAAATTTCGAACATTTTGTATTTAAACAAAAATAGCTTTTCAAAAAAATCTTACTTTTTCCCGAAACGAGGAATTAATCTCTTTTCTAGTTTCTTTATTATCTATTTTTTTTAAGCTACCCGATTCTTGGCCAATCCCCCCGGTATGGGTGTGAGCCAGAAGCATAGGATCTACATCTACATCTACATTTCGAAGAGCGGCTTTTGTAGAGTCTTTTAACGCGATAGCGTTAAAGAGCTCGTGTCGCAGAAATTCCGGCGTCGGCGGCGGCGTCGTTGGTTGTGAGCGAAAAATCATCATCTTGTCCGTGACCGAAAAATCGAGAAAGATGCAAATAAAATAAATAATAAAAATTTCCGGGTCCGAACGAGAATCGAACCCGGGTCGTCTGCCTGGCAAGCAGATGTTCTACCACGCAGCCACGCTTCTGCTTGTGATTGCGTATAAAATAACTTCCTCTGCTTGGAATTGCAGTGAAAATAACTTTCATGCGTTGCAAACACGCGTCCTTTATACAGGCGTCACAATACAACATGTAATATCGCAGTAACATTGCGTGGTACAAGCGTATATTGCCATCGGGCGTCAGACAATGTGAATATCATAACTAGATTGTGTTTCAAAGCCGTGTACCCATTACAAAAGGCACACACGTTACTGCGCATATTCCCTTAAGACCACGTAGTGGATGCATAGCAACTTCGAAAACATTTCCCGCATTTACCGCGCGTACTTGCTCGTGGTTTAAAGCATGCTACGCATTACATAGTGTGCACTACACTCTAAGATAAAAGGGAGTCAAAAGCGGATCAAAAGACCGTGATTCCCTTCGGGTCGTCACTTGACCCCTTTTGGAAGGTAGAGGCAGAGAAAGAGAGTTAGCATTTTTAGAGGAGTCAGAACTCTCTCGTGAAGCGCCTTTCGATTGGCTTCCGGGATGAAGGCGCGGCCATACATATCGCGCGTTTGCCTTCGGCGTCGTTGTGGCGGGCCCGCGAGCCCCGACGCCAAACTGTCGCCGCCGGCGCGGCGCCTCCGCCACCTCCGCTGCCTGCGCGCTGCCTGCTCTCTCCCTCTCCTCCGTCTTTTGGAATGCGCTGCGTTGGTTGTGCTGGTCTGCTGGTCGCTGGTCGCGTGTCTTGTAGTTTTCAGTTCGAGCGTTCGAGCGAACGTGCGTATCTTCGGTGCATGCACGCCAGGCTCCGTGCTCGAAGTGACGCTTGGAGTGAGGAATATTTTTGGAGCAGCGGACACGGACAACGTGCGCCTGTTAACGGTGAGTGTACTGCTTTCGTATGTACGAATTACACAGCTTTAGCTGGGCGTCTGCAGCAGCTATGCGGAAGTAGGCTGGCAGCCATTTCCAACGGTAGCCTGCGTCCGCGGGGCTGTTGCAGATGTCCAATTAAAACTGTTACTTAACGAGCTGAGACCGCTATGCGCGTTGTTGTGCAAGTGACTGCAATCCCGCATCAAGGGCCATTATTTTCTGATCGCACATTCTGTCTGCACTGATGAAGATGCTCGATATCATTTTGAGGTGCGCTTTAGTCTACGTCATAATAACATTTCCATCGATACTCGATTGTGCAGCGGCTTCCGCGCGTGTAAACATGAAAAAGAAAAAAAATCCTCTGTGTACAGGACACATAGACGCACTGTATATAATGGCTTTTGTTGTTGGCGTAAAGACGGTAGTTTTGAGGTGCAGAGATAGTATGATGCTTTCAGCACGTACGCGGTAGTCGCTTAAATGTTTAAGACTCGCCTCGCCGATAACGGGAAAAGCTCTAGACTTTCAACGGCGCGCGTTGCTGCGGCCGCCGCCGTGCGCACTTTTCCCTCGTTTCTGTTTGCTCTTTACGTGCTTTACCTACATCTGCGATGACGTTCGGAGTTATAACAAAATGGAGTGAGTATACGTTACTGTGGGAGATATGTGCGTTAATTATAGCACACGCCATGTCTGAGCTACTTTATGAAAGTTGTTTTACACGATAACGGCAAAAAACACGGTTCCTCACCATGCCTCTTTGCATTTGTTGTTTTGTTGTGAACCTTCAATATGTCTGTGTAAATTACTTATTGTGTAGGTATTGCAAACTCTTACTATGATTCCGTTTTCTCATTACGATATCACGTTCTTTTTTTCAGGTACCATTTTTCATGGCTGCTCACGCTGAACAGGAGCGACAACATAGCAAGTCGCAAGTCTGATTCCTCCAGCCTTCACGACTTTTCGATTCTTAATCATAAGGAATAAATGTGGAAACATGATACCGATATCTGGTGTTTATTTTGCACGACATGACACTTTGCACATCACAGTCACACATTTTGGTTGGTTATACTCATACAAGCATGTAAATGAGGAACACCTCAACTGCTACAACTTTACTAGAAATGGTGTGTTTTGAGGAGTTTTACTAAAATAATGCTAAAATTGGACTATCCGTTTCTTGCACTCGCTGGGCGCAACGGCAAGTATTAATGGAGTTGATTAAAGTGAATACTTCACTATTTCCAGCAGTAGTCGCGCTTAAGTGGAGCATGGGTCAATTTTCTAGCTTAAAATAGCCGTAAAGTCGCTTGACGCTGCGGTGGGTGTCAATTGACCCGCGTAGGAGCGTCACCGGCAAGGGCCGTCTGACTCCCTCAGAAACGGTAGTGTGATCCTTCGCATAAGAGTCCTCCCACTCTTCTTAAGAGGGTCTGGGGACTCTCCTGAGCGCGCCCACTCTGACGCACCAAGAGAGTCACCGTGACTCTCCAAAGAGGGTCGTATACGTGGCAAGTCAGAACTCTTCAAAAAGAGTCATGTATACTCTTTTTTTTCTTAGAGTGTAAGGGATTGAAGTACGGACTAGGGACAGGATATCGCTATCGCGTTCAACTCTTAAAGGCGAAGCTTAAGGGTCTCCCAATTTTTTTAAACACTCTTAGGGCAACTACTACTAGCGCACTTGCATGGTACCCACTACCCCATAAATCATCATAATTTTTGTGTAGTGGGGAAGCGTCTACTATGCCATTATTCGTCATTCTTCGGAAAATCGCGGTACCCGCTACACACTTGTAATGCATTATGTGCACTTTCTTGATGCTGTGACTGACGACGATGAAGAATTGTGCCTGAGGCTCTTGTAATGGGTTGGAGCATTGAACGACCCACTCGTTACGCAATTCGCATTGTTTGACGCCTGGTTGTTACGTTCCTGTTCTAAAACGCTTTAGTACACCTGTTAACGCGATTTCTTACCCGTCATGAAGCCTGCATAATGTAAGTTTGCAACACTGTTTGCAGCACCGGCGTAGCTCAGTAGTAGAGTACTGGGCTGCCGCGCAGAGGGCCCGGGTTCGATTCGCATTCTGTCCTAGCAGGGGCGTAGCCAGAAATTTTTTTCGGGGGGGGGGGGGGCACCTCCTTGATTTCGGGGGGGTGCACCTCCTTAAAATGGTCATTTTTCGCTCTGTATGCCATGGCGAAAAAAATTTCGGGGGGGGGGGGCACGTGCCCGGTGTGCCACCCGCTGGCTACGCCACTGTGTCCTAGGTATTTTCATTTAGTATTTTTCTTATTTCGCACTATAGTGCTTCCCGACACCGGCGGCGGCGGCTGCGGACAACTACTGATCTCGGAACAGTTTAGCTGTTAAAGCGGTGCAGAAATGCAAGCAGAGCTACAATCGGAACCTAAACCACTTGGGCAGCTTCTGTAAGAATCGAGCAAAATGTTTCACAGCGAAAGCTGTTATGAGATCAGAACAAGGGCCATTTTTGCGCCGTAGTTGTCCGCCGCCGGTGTCCGCAACCACTATCACGCGAAATAAGAAAAAAAAAACATGGTTGATCCCTCCGTCATAGGAATCGGTATAACACGAAAGTGAAACTTGTCCTTAGAGAAGTAGTTGAATGTTTACTGTACATTGATATAAAAGAGCTTGCACAATGTTTATCGGTGTTTCACAGTTATAGCACCATTTAACGTGGATGCATCCACGTTGGTGCTTGGTGGTACATCTGTATCCCGGCGACTAACGTCCATCATGAATGATTAAGCAAACCCTTGTGGTCATATATGCTTGTGGTAGCTGTACGGTGAGAGCGGAATCAGAGAAAACGGTGTGGCAACGAGAAGAGCGTCACCTATTGGACGCTGAATTTGGGCTAACGTCGCCTCCTCGCGTCATGTTAGCGTTATTGAACACCACTGCCCGACCAGAGGGAAACGCAACGAGCGTCGCGTCTTCCCCGTCTGCTGGTTGCGATTTTTCGAAGGGCGAGTGTAACTTGGGAACGCGCAGTTACGGCCACACTCAGCACTGGCGCGTCGCAGAGCTACCTTTGGTATGGATGGATGCTATGAGCGACGCCGACGCTGGGGGTAATGTCACCACCTGGCAGTGTGTTAATGCGTCGACAAAATTGCACTTTTTCTATTCGAAACACGCCAAATGGGACAGACGCGTACAAAGTACGCTTTTAAGAAATTAATCGTGGATTTCACGGTTATTATGCATTACTTCACTTGAGCTAGAGCACTGCGAGAGGACAGTGGTAGATATAAAAGGCGCGTTTGTAAAGCCCATGGAGTATGTGACCGTTGCGCATTGGATAGCGTGCCCGCCATCTCTTCTAGCGGACCAAGAGGTCGTAAGTGCGACGCCCGTTGGCGGAGATTTTTTTCTTTGCCTTCTGATGATGTGTGTTTTCTCGACATCATTTCCGTGACGGAAATACGTCACTGAAATCTTGGTGGACCCCGGCATGAAACACTTTCGTGTTACAAAAAACTAAATAAATGAAAAAAAAATTCCCCATTTCCCGCTAAAGGGAACCATGTGTGGATGCGAAGCAGCGGGGAGATAATTAGCTTGAGCAGGAGGAACGTCGCTGCTCTCATTTCACGGCAGTGGCACGGGCGCTCATCGCGGCGCTGCAGAGGAGAGAGAATGGGGTGCGCGCGCTCCGTCATTTTCATACAGCGGAACTACCGTGGCGCCCCCCAGCGGAGTATGCAGCTGTCACACCACCTGTCATGCGCGCCGCTCCGTAGAGGATTCCTAGAGGAAAGGACGGGGGGGACCGTAGGAGAGGAGAGAGAGGGGGAGGGGACGTGCATGCGCTGTGGGGGGTGCGGCACGCGGTAGCCGCTCCGTAGAGTAGAGGATTCTTAGGGGAGAGAGGGGGGAGAGGACGCGCATGCGCTGTGGGGATGTGGGAGCCGCTCCGTAGAGTATATGATTCCTAGTGTAGAGGAAGGGGGTGAGCGTAGGAGGGCATAGGGGAGGGGAGTAATATGAAGGCCGTCAACCCTAACACAGTCATCAGAGTCATGGCCGAGAGCACAGAGAGGCTGTTTAGCAATAGCTAGGGAGGTGGTGTCTGTCGCGCAGGTTGACCCCATTCCTTGAGTCATGGCCGAGAGCACAGAGAGGCTGCTTAGCAATGGCTAGGCAGGTGGTGTCTGTCGCCCAGGTTGACCCCATTCCTTAATCTTTCTTGCATGTGTTTGGAGGGGGGCTTAGTCCGTCCCTCCTTCCCGCGTTCCACACCACCACAGCGCATGCGCATCACCTCCCCCCTCTCTCTCCTACGCTCACCCCTTTTCTCTCCTCTAGGAATCTTCTACTTTACGGAGCGGCCCCCCACGTCCTACAGCGCGTCCCCTCCCCTATGCTCTCCTACGCTCACCCCCCATCCTCTACTCTAGGAATCATCTACTCTACGGAGCGGCGCCCGCGTCCTACATCCCCACAGCGCATCCGCGTCCTCTCTCCTCTGGGAATCCTCTACTCTACGGAGCGGCTCCGGCGTCCCACATCCCCACAGCGCATGCGCGTCCTCTCCCCCCTCTCTCCTCTAGGAATCCTCTTCTCTACGGAGCTGCTCCCGCGTCCCACACCCCCCACAGCGCATCCACTCCCCCCTCTCTCTCCTCTCCTACGATTCCCCCCGTCCTTTCCTCTAGGAATCCTCTACGCAGCGGCGGGCACGACAGGTGGTGTGACAGCTGCATGCTCCGCTGGGGGGCGCCACGGTAGTTCCGCGGTATGAGAATGACAGAGCGCGCGCGCCTCATTAGGCGCTTTTCCGTTCCCGTTCCGCTCAAACGCTCAACGTTACCGGAGCGCAACGCGCGTTGTTGGTTTTAGCCAAGCGTCTTTCGGTCAAGTCGAGCGCGACGCCATCAGTGCATGAAAGTCATAAGTATGTCGAAAAGGAAAATAAAAATTTGTACTTATCTTACAGCAAGAAAGTAAATTATGTTTCAAAACAGCATGAATTTGTTTATTTTGGCGTTATGCTTGCGAGTGCTCGACGCGTGAGACTTTTCCTAATTTGTTTTTGCCACCTTGGCTTTTCTTAATTTGTTTTTGTCACAGGACTCCGCAAACCTTCGCAAGTAAGTGATTTCATGTGCAATATCCACAATATCGCTTTTAACAGCCGCCACTCTCCCACCTATTCACAAACGCTCGAACTTACTAGCCACCGCCCTCGAGGCAGCACAAACGCGTTTCAAACGCGCGGCGTTAAGGCAGCGCGTTCAGCGCGTTTCCTTGTGGAAAGTCAAGTTAAGGAGCGTTTCTGAATAGGTGGGGAAGTGGCTGCTATTAAAAACGAAATTGTGGCTATTGCACATGAAATCCCTGACTTGCGAAGGTTTGCGGAGTCCTGTAGTCGGAAGTACCGAAGAAGCAACTCGAGACGCTCTTTTATTGCCCGAAGTGTCAGCTCCAGATGTATCGCTGCAATGACGTTTCGTAAAACGTCATCCCACATGAGCGGATTCTCAAAAGGATTGGCTGCGACGACTTCTCTGACAAGGCACAAATCGTCGTGTATCCTGAAGTGGCGTCGGGGCTTGCGTGTTGGCCGAACAACCGCTACATTTTCCGAGGAACGCGGATTCGCGGCACAAGAGGCTGCCATTTTGGTTGTTTCTCCTCGTGTCACGTGACCTCTCGCTCGCTACAGGCCGCCGGCGGTGACGGTCCTGTGACACGCTCAGCGCTGACCGTCTGGCGCATGCGCAGTGGCCCCACCACCGGCTGGCTGAGCGGATCGGGAGGTGAAATACGGTCAGCTAAAAGCGCCTATTCTCTCTCCTGTGCAGCGCCGCGATGAGCGCCCGGACCGCTGCCGTGAAATGAGAGCGGCCACGTTCCTCCCGCTCAAGCTAATTATCTGCCCGCTGCTTCGCATCCACACATGGTTCCCTTTAGCGGGAGATGGGGAATTTTCGCCATGACTAGCGAGATGGCGTGACAACGCGAGGGTGTGCTTTAAAGGACGTAGCTCGCGCGTCGTCATGCGCGCGCGCTTACTTCGTGATCGCAGTGGTTTGTACGTCTTCTGCTGGCGTTAAAGTTCCACAGAGGACGAACGTCACTTCGCTCGCTGCAGCGGCCGCGCTTGCAAAAGAGGCGCGCTGCTCAGACTGTCGCAGTTCTTAGTTCGCCCTCGCCCTTGTACTTAGATTTAGGTGCAGGTTAAAGAACCCCAGGGGGTCGGCATTTCCGGAGCCCTCCACTACGGTGTCTCTCATAGTCATATCGTGGTTTTAGGACGTTAAACCCCAGATATTATTGTCAGTTTGCGCTCGTCCTGAGTATACTTGTGTGCTCGTTTCGTGCGTCCTTCTTTCTCTTTGAGCAGCACGCTTTAAGTGTCGAGCTGTAACAGTTGTTAGTTCGCGTTCATCCTGTGTATGTTTTCGTGCGACATTTCTGCTTGAGGAGTGAGCTGTGAGTTTCGAGCTGCTTGCCCTTCCTCGCGTGACACTACAATATGTTGCTATAGCATTCGTTCCTTTTGCCCTTGCGGCGAAACAATGCACAATAAATGCTCTACAACCTCTGTGAAGACAAGGTTCACTTTCGTGTTTTACCGATTCCTATGACAGAAGCATCAGCCATGCTTTTATTTTTATTTTGTGCGCAAGGGCAAGTCTGTTCAAAGGGCGCCGAACACAGGTTTGCTGGTCGACTCGGTTATACAGAACTGCTGAAGGTCACAAAAATATTAAACCGCGGTATATGTGGCCTCAAATTAGTTAAACATAATGACTTTGTGCGATTAGTTTAAAGCGGGAAAAGCTTCTTAGGCTTAAAAGCCACGCAGCCTCTGAAGCCGTCCTCGTCCAGACAAGTGCAGGGAGCATGACATCTCAGCGACTCCCTCAGGATTCAGAGAAGGGTGAGCATAATGGGAAGATGAAATTATTAGCTTCCCTGTGAATATTGAGCAGCACTATTTCTAACAACCTGCATCCGGCTCGTGGTGCAATAACAACCACGGCCGCAAGACTGAGTGGGTCACGAGACGCATCATAACATCTAAGGAACATTAGTAATGACATACTTTTATAACCAATGGTAGACTACGTCCTGGACTTTCATCAGAGAGATTTTAAAATTGAAAATTGTGTGTTCTTAAATCTTTCCGCCATCTTTGATGTTCGAAACAACACAAGTTTCAGCAGAATTTGAATGTACGACGGCGTATTGCAAAACGTCGGAAATTATCTTAAAAACCAAGAGCAAGCATAAAAGTCAATTTTCACGGAGCCTTATTGTCCTCACTAACGTTGAGCGTTGAGTTAGTTGGTGCAGTATATTTTCAATGTTTCACAGCGCATGGAACGAGGACGAACAAAGATGAGACACTCATCAGCGCTCTGTGTGTCTCATCTTTGTTCGTCCTCGTTACATGCGCTGTGAAACATTGAAAATTATTGTCCTCAGTTTTGTCGGTAACAGTGAATTGCTAAATTAAAGGTATTTTGGGCCCTCTGCCATTTTGTGACTTCTTGCGCGAAATTTCTTCCCGAGCAAAATAAATAAAATACTCATAAAGTTGAACTGCATTGGCTATCACCAAAGAAAAATATTGTCAGCACTAAATGTACTATATTCTCGCTCGGTGCTCTCCAAATTCAGAAATGGCAAAATTGATAGAGAGGCGTTCCCAGCGGCCAGAAACCGCATATTTATATTTTAACCACAATTTTTCTTTCTCGACTGTAACGTCAATATCCTTGTTTTTGGTCGGAAACCTGCATCTAAACTAAATTTAATCAAAATCGGGAATGGCGACCGGGACCAACTGTTCGTTCTTATCAAGACACGTCCCTCCATGCTTACAGAACGGTATCGGGTTTTTCTGCTTCGTTTGGCCCTACATTTGCATACTTGTACTTATTAGCAGACCCCAAATGCCTGTACCTACTTACTTGTAGCAAAAAAGTAAGTAGCGGCAGTACTTAAATAAGTACGGGAACACATTAAATACTTTGGCGCAGTGCTCCCATTCTTTCTACGCATTCTTACAGGTGCGCAACTGTGATTTAGAGAAACTACGTGACCTGAACCATGCAAGGCAGCACGTTCGAGCCAAGATCTCCGAGTTCCTGAATCGACTCATCAGTTTCGGGGTAGCCGGATTTCGCGTCGATGCCGCCAAACATATGTGGCCTGTCGACCTGAAAGTAATCACGGGAACCTTAGTGACCTCAGCACAAAGTTCTTCGCTGCGGGGTCCAAGCCGTTCATCTACCAGGAGGTGATCGACATGGGCCAAGGCGAGCCCATCACCCGCTGGGAGTACAACCAAATGGGCCGAGTGACAGAGTTCAATTACGGTGCCAAGCTAGGTACGAGCAGTTTCACGATACCCTCAATTTGCATTTCTAATGCTAGACAGGAGTCTAAAACAGCTGTGTGCGCATCTAAATTGCAAGCAGTGGGCCTAACTTACAAGGGGGTAGCACAGCGGAATGTCAACTAAACAACTAAAATTAGGAATGCATCTAACGTTAACACGTGAATTACTTACCTGGGCAGGAATGCCATGTTCGGCTTAAAGAATACATGTACATTTCGAATAGTAGTTCTTCACATGTGCTTCCTGTGAATTTGTTTTATTTTTTTCGTGGACAGTTTCTTTGTCTATTGTTTCTTTTCTTTATCATTCGACGCGCTTTATTTAACCTGACCAGGTCTATATAACTGATTTATGTATTCTGTCCCCAGTTCATTAATGTGACACCGGCGTATTCAAATTGCTCAGTGCAAGTTAGTTTAAATAGCTACCGCATTGGTTTTCCGCGGATAAACTAGAATAGTGAAAATGTTATTTTATGTTGACTTGAAATCCGCTATTCCATCAGGTACAGCTAATGTTTTAAAAGGGGCATTAATGCTTTCTCGTTTACTGAAAAACTCAGGTCAGCGCAAGCAAACGTATTTCTCCCATCGTCACTGATTGCTCCGGTATAAAAAAAAATAAGCTGGAGACTTGGTCGTGCTCGTAGGCTCATTCCTGGAAACTACAAGCGGTTTGATGGATGTTCGTGCGTTGATCATGGTAATTTTTGTGCTGCTTCACAGCTCTCATTATCTCATCCCGAACAACATATTCTATCATTGTCGCTTGGCTAACCTTGTCGTACATATCTCAGCTTACTCTATGTGAATGTGTCTACTCATGTTGAACAAAAGAAGGAGAATGTTTTCTAAGGGCTCGTTTCTTTGTATTAGACAAAAACAAATGACTGCAAAAGACAATTCAGCTAGGGAAAGCGTAAGGATTCTCAATTGTTACGTTTAACTGTTGGGTAGTATAAATTAAGTAAATTAAAATGAAGTCTGCGGTATTCGTTGTTGGTGCAGTTTGTTATACTCAGAAACTGAAAAAATACGCAAGATCAGGCTATATAAAAGGTGCATGGAACTAATTTGAGACTCAATTTTTTTTTAAATATTCATTCTTTGAACGAAAGTGGTTAGGTTAGACCGCCGGCTATTGGTTGTCGCAAGGCAGGAGACGCTAAGGGGGCACAGCTTCGGTAAATATTTCAGTGAACCGGTGGACAATGTTCCTCGGGAAAAAAATTACAGCAAATTGACACTGCTGCCACGTACAATTTACCTGTGTTTTGTCTTCCGATCATTTCCTCCATTGCCGCAGGAACTTACTCGCGACCAAGGCGCCTGAATTCCTTGATGTTAAGGCGAAAGCATTAGATGCGTCATCAAACGCGACAAGTGACCGTAGTGACAGAGCGAGTGGTGCTGTCACTACGGCCACTTGTCGCGTATTAATCGCCACCACGTGATGACGTCGCGCTGTGACATCATCATGACGTGACATTGTCGTGAGGTCACAATTATCGGACGTCATGTGTGACGACTAAACTATGACTACCGGCTTTTCAGCGCCTTGATATCATCATGAAGGCGCTGAAAAAACAATAGGAACAAGACTTGATGACGCTATCAAATGCGGTGCACTTTAGGGGCCCGCGCCGTCGTATGCTGTGGCTTGGTGCAATGCAGGCAGAAGCACGTATAAAATTGGAAAAAAAAGTGGAAGCAAGCGAGAAAAAGAAAGGGAAAAAAATGCAAAAAAAATTGAAATAAATAGAAAGAAAGACAGAAAAAAAATACAGAAAAACTGTAAAAGCGAAAAAGAAATAAAAAAGAAGGGGTAAGAAAGAGAAAGCCGAGGAGAAACGAAGAAGGCTGCCCAGCTCCGCATTTCCTTCAGGCTTGGCGCTACTATAGTGCGAAGCTGCCTTAAGTTTTTTTAGAATGTAACTCTACCATCGGATTGTTGTGTACGTGAATTACCAATAGTATCGAAAAATATGAGGGACGAGTCAAACGCTTTAACGACAGATCATGCGCCTGAAGAAAATAATGCTGCTGCACTCTAAGCAGGGCGATAACTCTGAGTACAATCGTCGGCCGTCGTTCTCTGATCAGCGAGTCAAGGGCGTCAAATATTTGCACACGCCTTGAACGCTATTCAGCGTAATCGCCGGTCCTTCTAGGTGTTCTAGGAGGCCAACGCTATCGGCGTCGCACAAGCAATCTTGGAAGAGACTCAACATTCGCCTCTTCCGAAGCAATCAGTTGGTTAAAGTGGTCAGGCGATAGAAGCGGTTGTTAAAATAAAATAAAACGCTATAGAGCATTGATGTCCTTGTGCGTATTAATGTAAGTTACCAGCAGGCTTGATCCTATTGAAACGCTTGTAGGGAGAGCCACTTAAACGGACGCCACCGCGTCTTTACCTGGAAGGCACCAGCTGATCTCGGCTCTTGAAGGCGGATGAAGCTCTGTAGGCGACCTTCTGATACATGCGTAAACAGTGCTGTGCTACTGTGTTGCTTCATTGCAATCTCGCACTAAAGAAAACGTACACGTAATCTCCCTTGGGAGTTCTTTGAGTAATACGTAAGTATAGTTTCGCTGCAGAAAATGTATAGTTGTGGAGTTTGTTTTCAGCTGGTATAAAGTAATGACGTCCTTGATCTTTGTTGTAGCGATCGTTCGTGCGTGGAACTGCCCAATGCACAACTCACAATAATTGAAACACGTGGTTGCCATCAAGTTTTCTGCGCGTCTTGGCAAAACTCGATGCCGACACTACACTTTGGCCTACAGAGTGCAACCATCATGAAATATTTCAATGAAGCCTACATAGCAAGTGTTCTGCTATTTACATTTTTATTCAGCAGGCCCGTCCTATTGATATCGCTCAGATATATTCACATTGCTGAAGAGTGGTGAATGCATAGGACTCTTCCTTGGAATAACACATTTTGTATTTGCCGTCGAGTGTTTGCTTAATAATGCTTGTGAACCCATTGTCGCAACGCTATTGCAAATCTGCGTCATACTATTTGTGCTCTTTTTGTGTTCATTTTAATACGCATTGTAATAAATACAATGGAGGACAAAAGACAGGAGTGTTTAGCACAATACTTAGGGCAATAGCATTCGGATCGTGCGAGCTCGGGTTTAAGCACCTGCATTGAGAAGGATTTTATGTACTTTTATGTTATACTACTTGTTTCGTTATAGCGGTGGTCGTCTTACTTAATAGGCAGGTTGACCCACAGTTTTGTCTTCGAGTCTGCAAACAAATGTGATGAAAGCAGCGCGAAAACTGTATGTAGGGTGAGAATCAGACTACACAAGCGCTACCTTTCTTGCACAGCACAAAGTGGCCGGTGCTTCAACTATCAACTTATAGAACATGCGAGAGATATTACTTCGTCGACAAGCAGCACCTTGGAAGCACATCATTCGTCGTGTGGCTGCGCTCCGCTCTTCGAAGACTGTCAGGGAACTACGCGATATTGAAATCATGTGAATCGCGAATTCTATGGAGCGTTCATGATCAACGAAACAGGGAATACGTGCGTCGGAGAGCCATCGATCGCGCATCTTGAAAAGAAGATTCAGCAATGGTCGACATAATGGTGCTATCAAGACAAGTGGCGGACATTATGGCTGTGTGCTTCCTCATAGTTATGATATTACAGTCTCAAGTTTCTTCTTAGTTCATATTTATCGTATATATTTCACGCTACAACAAAGTTGCACACAGTTCTTCTTGAGCGCTTATCTTCTCTACCTCTTACCCTCGTCTCGCCTTAAGACTGTTTGCATGACAGCAACATGTACCAACTTGCCCTTCAATATACCCTTATAGATAGAAATGCTTGCGTATTTAAAAACACGCAAGTTTCAGAAGACACGCAATCACCGACTGTTTTGCTGTCGCAGACTACCGGCTTTTGCAAGTAGTTGTCGTATCCCACGTGCTAGCAGGTAACGAACAGTGATCTTTTGTCTTTGATTATCACGTTCAAAGGACCGAGCGCCGTCACTTGCAAGTGATTAGTAAACGTTCAGGCCACGGAAGCACAGGTGTGCTTAATAAACGTTTATCCCAGAAAACGGCAGCAAGGGCAAGATGGAAGCTTCCGATGATAAAATCCGTAAACAGGGGTTGTGTGCACGAGCCGACGTTTCGAGAAGCGGACTTGTCTTCCTCAACTGCCTTGCGGAAGACAAGTCCGCATGTCGAAAAGACGGCTCGAGCACACAATCCCTGTTTACGGATTTTTTCATTGTAAATATTTAGTTAGTCAAGTAGCTGCTACCTTGTTTGCTAAATGACCAAATGGAATTCATAATCCTGACTGTGTTTTTACGTTCTTGCTTACTGCAAGGGGCCGTGCTGAGGAAACGTCCAGGTCAGCTGCTTAAGTACCTTCGAAACTTCGGCGAGGCCTGGCAATTCCTTCCGGGAAGAGACGCGCTGACTTTCGTGGACAGCCACGATAACCAACGGGGTCACGGGGCCGGCGGCGCAGACATACTGACGTTCTTCGAACCCCGACTGTACAAGATGGCCGTCGCTTTCATGCTAGCGTGGCCGTACGGACTGCCTTGCGTTATGAGCAGCTACCGCTGGCCCCGCGAGTTTCGCAACGGTGTTCACCAGAATGCCTGGGTCGGACCGCCGTCCGATGCTGCGTGGAACATCCAACGTGTAGTTCGGCACTGCGATAACACCTGTGGAGGTGGATGGATATGCGAACACAGGTAATGCTCGCATATATGACTAAGGCCTAGACCATGTTCCACCGAGTACGAGAATGTCTGTGTTCCTTGCAAGTTTTCCCAAGAAAATAGGTGCCCGTCTCGGTACTGCGTGCTGTCATCCAGGTGACCGTGGTGCACTGCTGAAGTTTTTATTAGGAGCGAAGCTCCTTAGGCTCTCACGATGTCCGTTGACGCCGTTGTCGTAGCTCCCCGTCGGACCGAAACACAGGTGTTACATATACCGTACATAAAGCGTTCATAGCGCGCATATAGGTTTCAAATAGACCCTTGTCTGTCCATGAATCTGTCCGTCCGTCCGTCCGTGCGTCTGTCCGTCCGACCGTCCGTGCATCTGCCCGTCCGTCCGTGCATCCGTCCGTGCGTCCGTCTTTGCGTCCATGCATCCGTCTGCCCGTCCGTGCGTCCGTCTTTGCGTCCGTACATCTGTCCTTTCATCCGTCCGTCCGCGTATGGACGGACGGACGGACGGACGGGTGCACGGACACGCGGACAGATAGATTTCATAAACATTCTTTATATCATTTACCATTTCGTCAATGGAGCGTCGCTCCCTCATCAGCATTCACTTCGTGGATCTGCAGCAATTTTTTTTATTCTCTGGAAAAAACAAAGACTGTGCGCAGCCGTCATGTTGCCTATCACTGCTGAAGTAGTGAGTGCAGTTTTCCGTGCAATGAGCAGGAAACAAAGGTTTATCGATTGAAATAAACATTTAACTCATGTTAGTTCAGGAATGCGTCCCGGCTCATGCGTCGTGGTCACGCGCACATTATCAACTTATTTAAAAATAGTGAGTGGAGATTTTGCGCTTTAATACCCCTTTTTCTGTGCTTACGTCATTATTGATATTTTTTTCGCCCATGAACATAAATATGATCTGCATTTGGTCGTATTTTCCGAACATCAACGGTTCAATGAAAAAAATGCCACAGAGAATCATTACCACTCTTTCTTTTCTATGACCTGCAAAACAAGAAACAAATGCTCTCAAGTTGACACCATCGTGTTTTATTGCGGTGATTCGGAGCGTGCAAAAACACATTTCCTTCTGCCATAAGCATACGGTATAGCCACCGCACGGTCTATAGCTCCTCAAAAAATGCGTCCTTTACCTCCCGCTAAGGCCTACGAATGGAGACAAATATCTGGATGTAGCAATCCTGTCACCATACATTGCGCCTTCGAACTTTGAGTTTTTAGAAGTTCTCGTTCCTGAATGATGCAAGAGAAGGCCGTCATTTCACGGCGAAGCTGTTAAGCAAGTCGTTCCTGAAAAAGTAATCATCATCATAAATGTGTATGCTCCACACAAATTGGGTAAATCCCACTACTTACCATTGGTCCACTAAAAATGAAGAAGGCAACAGTTTGTTTGTTTGTTTATTAATACTGTTAACCCTAGAAGGGTCATTACAGAACAGTTAGCCCAACAAAAGCGTACCACAGGAACTTGTGCGGCCTTTCAGAAAACTATCATCAACACATACGGGTATGTCCCTTGATGGAATGGGCATGTCAGAGCGCCGTGCCTACTGCTTGGAACCACACACCAATGGCGTGCGCATTACGATAGTCACACCACTTTCTCATGATACTTTGTGGTTATAAGAGCTAGCGTGCAGCTCGCGCCTCACCATACGGAATCACGGGTCGCCCGAAGATAAATCCCACTCCCGAGGATTCTAAACAATGTCACGCAAAAGTTCAACATCGCTACAGCCAAGTTAAACTAAGTTAAAGCAAAAGTTCAAGCAAATTTTCTGACTAGATACGGCCCTAAATAAGCATGATATCATGCTTATTTAGGCATTTTTTAGACAATAAAGATGTTCTTACAAAAATGCTATCATCGTGAGGCACAGCGTGGCGTACTTTTTTGTAGCCAAATCCAGAAACCTAAACAGGGCTAAATGTCAAGGGAACTTAAAGCCTACCGAAGTGTTCATCACCTTTCAAACATTAGCAATCAAGATGGGGCAATTCTTAATAGTAACTTGAAATAAAAAAATACTTTTTATTTAAAAAAATTTGCCAAATCCTGCACCCGTTTGAATGAAGCTGAAGCACATTTAATAAACAAGCACCGCGTTAACAATCGTGGCCAAAACACTCAACATGGCACAATCCAATCTGTTTCCGTTGTGTCCTAGTTGCTTCGCTAATGTGCTTTCGTTGCACGATTGCTTGTTTTTGGGCGAGGCGGTACTTGCTGAACGACATGATAATGCAGGGCAAAACTCGAATGGAAAGCGTAAGATGCAGAATTTCGTACTTCTTTCTGCCTCTCAGTGTTTTTTATTATAATTATTATTATTACATGTGTATAAGGAGAGGTAGGTGCCAATGCGTGGCGCCGGCTAATCCTCTGCTCTTGCGCAACAGTTGTCATCGCATAGTATAAAACCAACACAAGGCTACACAAAGGCACATAGCTTTTCGAGTTTAGCGCTACAGTATCATGTCCTTCCTTCGCTTCACGACGGCTATTTGAAATTTACCACAACATAAATGATGTTATTGGTTATCCATGTATGCCTTGAAGAAGTAGTCCCAAACGGCGCGGCATAAAACCAGCTAAGAGGTAGCTATGCAGAAGGAGAAGAGCGGAATCATTTTTGAAGGCCTTCAATCCATTCTATGAACAAGAAAAGGCTGCCGGCAGTCCAGACACATGGCTTTCCTTTACATTTCGCGCGCTTTCTTTAAACGTCGGAAAAAATCACCACACAATCACAACAAATGTGATTGGACGTTTTGGACTGCCCTCCACAAGGCAGCGAAACCCACTTGAACCTAAATCGAGTACTAAATCTTTGCATATTGATCCTATAGTTAAATCAATGAGGGTGCTAATTTGGGCTTGCTGGTATAGCATGATTATTGATGGTAGCGCAGGCTAAGGACAAGGACCAAAGAAGGACACATTCGACACAACATAGCGCTGTGTTGTGTGGAATGTGGCATTCTTTTGCCCTTGTTTTTAAAAAAAGCCTGCGCTACCATCAATGATAATAGTTAAATAACCAATTATGGGTAATGTAAAAGTTTTATTACGAGCGCCACATGACCTACATGATAGGTGGTTGGTTTATTCGGTTGCCATGAACTACCTTCGCAAAAAAAAATATTACTTCTAGTTATGTTAAGCACCATGTATATATACGTATATAGACAAAAGTACGCAACGACGACGAAAATTATGGCACGCATGCCATTTACAAAGCAGGAGAGAAGGCAACCCGAGGGTTATCGCCTTACATTTATTAGTGTGACTTGTCGGCTTCATATCGGACATAACTTAAGGTGCGCTGTGACACATATCAACATATATGTGACGCATAGAGAAGCCGCGGAGAAGTTACTAGGGAAATCGGCAGATACATTCGCACGTCTATCTGTGAACATCGTTATAACTGTCAGCACAATTGTCGTCCAGGAGATATCACTAAACGCCGCAGCATCTGTGAGTGCCACCAAAATCTGAACCCACGAGCACTGTGTTGCTTTGTAGAGATAAGAGGTAAAGGTCAATACTCAATGTTTCCCCTATCAGCCGGATTGAAATCGATGTGTTTTAGCGCACCAGTTGCACCAATTGATATTGAAGGAGCTTCTATCCACAGGCCACCCTGCAGAACGGTACGCCGGATCGACAAATGCGTAGGTTATAGCGCTATTTCAATGACAGGTCTGGACACAAGAGATCAGGCTTGTTGAAAGCACATCTTCAGTAGGTTTCTTTGCAATGCACATACAAGACAGGAAGTACCAAATAAATGCATATACAGAGAAACCGGACGCTAACTTCCAACATAGTTTATTCGCAGAAAACTGGGTACATTTAGCTCTCCCCTCACGAGTCACAGCCACCTGATATTGGTGAACAAAGCGAAAAATACATTGAAATCTCAGGGCATGCGCAGATATTCTGGTTCTATCACTGTCAGACGAAGAATTATATCTGCGCATGCCTTGGCGCTTCTTGCAGTAAATGCGTTCGCACTAAGGAATAGTTCAATGATCACACCACCCATAATATGATTTTTTTTCTTCGTTTTGAGGCTGGGTTAGGAATAAGATCCTTTGTGCTTTAGAAATTAACGAATACCGTTGCACAATTTCCAATACATTGTTCAGAATAGCTTAGCGTCTTTACATTGTCATTTTTTGTATTTTATTTGAAGGCCATCGCGACACCTCAGGAGCCTTTACAACGACGAAAGCCAAGCGCGAGAAGCGCGGACCTACACATTTCGCTGACTGAACATACTGCATAGCTTCCACAGCCTTGAAGACGTTGTATTAAACGTTGTATAGTGCGGGAGAGAAGGTGTTTGCTATTCCCAGTAAACGTGAGCGCGGCGCAGACGAAGGGCAAAGAAACAAACGGCACGACTGTGTACGACTTCTAACTTGGCTGCGCATTGCAGATGATGCCATTGCGAACCCATGTTTCAAGAAACTGCTGTTTGTTCAAGAATAAGGATGAAACAAGCCGAGAGGTAGTGCAGGCATATCACATGCACGTAGATTCTGCATCACGTGCTAGCCAAACGTCTTTCGCAATCGCACTGCATCAAAAGGAAAGAGATTACTTGAATGGCTTGTTCCCTTGTTTCTGTTGTATATCCTGCACGCGCCATGTGACTTAAGGGATAGTGGTTTACGCACGCAACAAATTTTCTGAGCCAGCGCTGGTGTCGTCTGTTTCTTTCTCGTCTGTGCCCCGCTGCACGTTTACCCGAACATGTTAACTTACCAAATCGCTCAGCTTGCTGTGTTTAATATTGGCGCATGGTTGCGACGTTAAAGAACACAGCAGTCCAACCGGTAAACTCTTTATTGAGGAAACTCGTGTCCAGAAAACCTACCAATACTCACTGTACAAGTGAGCAACACTCATAATACAACGAAAGCGGCCAACAGGATCGTAGGCCGCCGATAATCTAACACACTGGGTTCCACGCGTCAGCATTTTTACATGCGGCAACGTTCATTCTAGCATTATTGAGGGTTACAATTGAAAAATGAATGGAAGCTCCCTCCACAGCCATGAATGTTCCTTCAACGGAGAACTTGCATCCAATTGCCTTTGCTCATTCTCGTGACGTCAAACACTTTATAGGTTGATTCAGGTAGATGAACTTGTCACTAAGAAACATGTTCGTGTCATTGGTTAGAGGAAGTCATCATTAAAGTCCTCGTAAATATAATGAGGTATTCCGACGTCACCGTTCAGGGAAATGCAACATTTTAGGCAGGGACGAGGAACCTTCATTTCAAAATGTTCGGATTATGTACACTACAAGAGAAAAAGTACTTAAGTTTCATACGGAAACGAGCTAGTTTAACTGTCTTGCAGAGCTTAATAGTTGGGATGCCAAATTTCTGTGGGGGGAGCCTATATTTTAACACAAAAGTGTTTTATGCCGGGGTCCACCAAGATTTGAGTGACGTATTTCCGTCACGGAAATGACGTCAAAAAATGCACATCATCAGAAGACAAAGAAAAAAAGTTCCGTCAACGGGAGTCGAATCTACGACCTCTTGGTCAGCGGCAACAGATGCCGGGCACGCTATTCACTGCGCCACGGTCACATACTTGCAGGCTTAAAAAAAAGCCTTTTATATCGACCACTGTCCTCTCACAGTGCTGTTGCTAAAGTTAAGTAATGCATTATGACCGTGAAATGTATGATTAGTTCTTTCAAAGCGTCGTTTCTACGCGTCCGTCTTATTCGGCGCGTTTCGAATAGGAAAAGTGCAAATTTGTCGACATATTAACACACTGCCAGGTGGTGACCTTTCCCCCCTAGCATCGGCCTCGCTCATAGCATCCGTCCATACCAAAAATAGCTCTGGGACGCGCGAGTGCGTCGCGTGGCCGTAACTCCGCGTTCCGAACTTACGCTCGCCCCCTGAAAAATTGCAGCCGGCCAACGGGGAAGACACGACGCGCGTTGCATTTCCCTCTGGTCCGGCAGCGTTGTTCAATAACTCTAACATGCCGCGAGTAATTGACCTTAGCCCAAGTTCGGCGTCCGATCAGTGATGCTCTTCTGGCTGTCACGCCGCTTTGTATGATTTCGCTCTCACCGTACAGCTACCACAAGCATGTATGTCCACAAGGTTTTGTTTAATCATTGATGTTAGTCGTCGGGATACACATGTACCACCAAGCGTCAACGTGGATGCATTTACGTTAAGCGGTGCTATAACTGTCAAACATCGACAGACATTGTGCAAGCTCTATTATATAAATATATAGTATTCAACTGCTTCTGTAAGGACAGGTTTCACTTTCGTGTTATACCGATTCCTCTGACGGAGGGATCAACCTTGTTTTTTTGCTCAGGTTGCACTCGCGTATGTGCCTGTACGATCAAGAATAAGCTCAGCTACACTCTAAGGCAAAAGGGTGTTAAAAGGGTGTGCCGTTCGTCCTCTTGGGGACTAATGGGGCTGCCACAACCATTAGTCCCTTTAAGGACTAACGGCACGGGTCTAACAGTTAGTCCCCCCCTAGTGAAAAAATTCGTATGTACGGAAGATGCGGATCCGTACATACGGAATTATGGTATTACGGATCCGCATGGTACGGATCCGCATAATCCATATATATGGATTATACGGATCCGTATCCTCCGTATATACGGTTTCCATATATACGGAAATATGGTATTATGGATGCCGTATGATACGGCTGGTCGTGCGGATTTGTGGTCGTGCGGAAACCGCATGATACGGCTTACATATATACCTTTTCCGCATCAGATGCCATATGGAATGTGTCCATTTCGAGATACTAAAATCTATCTTCTGTAAGGCAAAACTGACTTCTACAAGGGTTAATTGTTGTGTGATTTTGGTTTAGCGAGTCCATACAATTCAGACAAGGTCGTCCATGAAGTCAGAGCTTGTTGGAGGACAGCTTAATCGAGAGATCAAAGTAAACTGAATAATATTTATTCTGCACATGTACGCGCAGAATAAGCGTAAACGACGTGCAATGTCAGATGACAACACCCCCGCATGCACGATGCAAAATAACCACAAACAATGCGCACTGTCAGACAAGACGACACCCTGGCACGCACCACCACACACGCACTTGTTCACGTCTGCCACCACTGGTTATGCTCCATGTGTCGAGAATGTAGAAACAGTGGCAGTTGTCACACATAGAGTAAGCGCAAACATTGCGCACTGTCAGGTGACACGACACCCGGGCACACACCAATCAGAATAAGCATAAAACAATGCACACTGTCAGATGACACGACACCCTGGCACACGCCACAACACATGCACTTGTTCACATCTGCCACCACTGACCATGCTCAATATTGCGAGGATGTAGAAACAGCAGAATCTCTCACACAGTTCCTGCCATTGCAAGGTAATCGCATTGACCCGCCATCCTTAACTGCAATGAAGGCATGGTATTCTCACTGGCGGGTAAACCTTTGAAGCTGTAATGCCAAGCAAGCGGGAAACGTGGTGGAGCAAGCAAAGTCCATGGTGACACAAAAATAGGTGGTTCTCCGATGTAACTAGAGTTGTGGCAGGTCGCGTCATGCACCTTCGGGTTCCCAAGGTGTTACGAGATCCTGCAGATTATAAACCTTTCCTGCAGGCACACACACACACACCTGTCACCATTCGGTTGCAATGTAGGCAACAGCTAGCCGACGGGCGCCTATTCACTGCCGCACAACCACAGGACATCCAACGCCTAGCTGGTTGCGAAAGGCAGGGCAGCCGCTTCAGCACTGGCGTTCCAGGTATCCGGCCAGGATGGCTACAAACGCTTACGGGTATATCAGCAAAGAATCGCAGCAGCAAGGAAACATCGCAAGCGCGATTGCTTAGACGCGGCAGCCTGCGATACACTGGCAGGAGCGCCTCAGACCACGAAATCCAAGCCCGACGTAGGTGGCGGCGCGCCGCGGTGGAATGTAGCGTAATACCATCGTGGGTGAGAGGGAAAGACGACGGTCGCCGAGGGAGCGTTTGACGGGCACAGAAAGTATAGAGGAGGCTATACTCCTCTCTACCTAAGAGGGAGGGAGGCCCCTCCCTTTTAGGTGACAAGAGGGAAGAGGGGGCGCCCCCCCGTGCGCTCGCCTATGGTCATGGGTTCAGGTAGAACACCATGCTTTCCGTATACTACTTATTGCCACGTGGATCTTTGTGCATAGCACATACGGATTCCGTTTGTTCTTTTCGTATCCCATGCGGTTTCAGCATGTTCCGTATCATACTTTCCGTATATTCCGTATCGCCGTATGAGTCGATCCGTATAACAGATACGGCATCCGCATGTTCCTTAAGGCTACATCCGTACGCCCATACGGAATTCCTTATGTACCATATGATACTTCCATATGTTCCTTACAATTTCCGTAAGCATCCGTATACGTCCGTACAAAATCCATATATTTTATACGGAAAATATGCGGAATCCGTATGTTTTCCGTATGACGGCATGCGGATTTTTTCAGTAGGGCCACAAGGGACTAACATTTAGTCCTCACATTTACACCTTCGCGGGCAACCGTTAGTCCCCACAGTTGCACCTTAATGGACTACCATTTAGTCCTTACATTTACCCCTTACCGGTCAACCGTTAGTCCCCACGGTTGCACCTCACCGGACGAACGGCTGGTCCACTCAAATGCTCCACTGGGATGAACTTTTTATCCTCAGTTCAAATGATGCGTTAATCCCCAGGGATGATTTTGCACAGTTACTCTCTGCAAGGCTTAATACTTTTCTCGCATGTTTTTCTCCGCAGTGAGCAACAAATGGCGCAGAAAAGAACACGCGAAAAAAATATTTAGT
This sequence comes from Rhipicephalus appendiculatus, assembly GCA_030522465.1. Lineage (NCBI taxonomy): Eukaryota > Metazoa > Arthropoda > Arachnida > Ixodida > Ixodidae > Rhipicephalus > Rhipicephalus appendiculatus. The sequence goes on from JALIZH010011455.1 coordinate 60,259, forward strand.
CATGCTTGTTTCACTGCTTTCGCAGTCAATGCAACAACGAAAGACAAAAGTGAGACAATGAAATGTTTTATTTTTCTATATACATATTAAGTTTCTGCATTCTTTCAGTGAATTCGCTGCCAGATGTCAAATTCAGGTCCAGCCGCGTTGACATATCTCGTACAGTCGTCTTGGTCAAGCTGCTCCAACGGAAGCGACAGATGACTGGCATTGCACGCACAAGCGCAAGCAGCCTTCTGCACGTAGTGGACAACGTCTGCACAAAAAGATAGCAAACAGTTAAGTCACATGGCAAATACGTGCAAGGTGAAATAAATACGCATGTCTAAAATATGGCATGCAAATATTTCCACCGCGATTTCATACATAATCGAAAACGCATTTCGAGTCACATAGCGCAACAGCTCAAGTGCGGTAGCCGCAGCCATCACGCGCCGCGACCGCCGAGCTGCCAACGACTCGACGAGTTCTCTGCGAGCGGCGTCGTATACAGCTCGAGCAAGCGAACGCGGGGCCGAACGCGGAGCTTCTGCAGCCAGCGAACCTCGAACAGAGGAGCGAGCGAACGCGGAACCGCCGCCACGAACGGCACTGTGCTGCTTTCGAGCGAGCGCCGCGGAAGCCGACGGTAATGTCGACAAATTGTCACAAAGTTCCTGGATCGAGCTGCAGAGTACAACGAGCGAACGCGGGGGCCGCCGCCACGAACTGCGCTGAGCTGCTTGCGACCGATTGACACTGTCCACAGAGTTCCGAAGCACAGCTAAAGTCGGCTAGCTAAAGCACCCGCCAGTTGCCGGTGCACTTCAAGCGCTCGACATACAACCGAGCTCGTTGACGGCAACCGCAATGCGTTTTGGACGAGTCGCACCGCAGTGGCGAGGCCTCTGCCCAATATCGCGAGCCCGCAGCTCATCACCGCTGCGAGACCGTCCAGGCGGCCGACGGCAATGGCGGCTAATTTTCAGGCAGTCACAAAGCACAGGCTAGCGGACGCCAAAGCCGACCTTCGCGGTGCATTTCGTGCGCGCGATACATACAACACGATCGAGCCCGTTGCCAACTAGCGCGATGCGCTTCGCGCAAACGACAGGTACGGAAAAATAAAGTATGATCACTTACTTGTGAAATAATCCAGCGCCAACTTCTGCCCAGAGTCGGATTGAATTCATGGATCCGATAGGCCTATGTCTTCTCGGCCGCCATTGCCAGCCGGTGTCGGTGCAGTGCCGTTGCTACGCCAGCGCACCGTGGCCAGAGAAATACAGCGCGGCGTCTCGGCGTGTCGAGACCAGCTCCAAACTTCATGGTTGCGGCGAAACGTAAAAGCAGCACCGCACGCTCATCCACGCATACGCGGCATACGTGTTTATCCAAGGCACCGCGGCGTAGTTCCTAAATCATCGAACTCTCCGAGCGCGACACAACCGCCAACGCGCCTCCATGAAAGCAAGTGAGAAGACTGGTGGTGGTTGGTGGTTGTGGTTCGAGGAAGGAAAAGGCGCCTAATTTCTGCAGCCCGGTCGGGAGCACGGCGCAGCGCCTGAGAAGACTGACCAAGAGCGAGGAGGACGGTTAGTTCCCTTGACAACGGTTCGCACACGTGACGTGTCTCCCGCGCGGTTTATCCCTTTGGTGCCTTTGGAGACTAACTGGTTTGCACACGGCACGCATCCCTCTGTGGTTACTCCTCAGCGGTCTATCCGTTCATTGCGCGCGCCTATTGGGCTCCGTTACTCCTCTTTCGGGTAATTTTGCCTTAGAGTGTACCAGCATCGTGCGCGCCAGCTGAGAGCATTCTGAAACATTCTTTGAAGTTCCTATGCATTCTAGCGTGTCCTGCGCTGAACGTCTGCGCAAGACACGCAGATGAGCAGAAAAGTAACTATGCCCGAGAATTTTTGACAGTGGCGTGTTATTGCTTACTCTGACTACGCAGTATCACTCCAGATCCAGCTTTCACGGACATCGGTGCTTAGTTCGTATGTCTTCCACCACGTGCCGCATGACCTTTATCTTTCTGAATCTCGCGCGAAGTCAAGAGTTGCGTCAAGGCAAGAAAGAAAAGGAAAGAAACTAAGAAAAATGTTCACAGCACGCAGCTTCACGACTTTGCGTGGCCTGCCGCGTTCGTTGCTAACGGCGACAAAGATAAGACCGGTGACCTGCAACGTTAAAGTGGCCAGTCATTCCCCGATCCTATGGCAACGACTCGTTTTACGCACCAGAAAAAGAAAACGGTGCCCGACTGCAGCGGTAATTTGGATGGGCAGCCAAACGTATTCATATTCCCTTCGCATTTTTTTACACCAAGTATGTTATGCCCGCCGTTTGTCCGGTTCGCGATGTAAAGAGGAAACCATGATCGTGCCGGCGCGGCCACGTCAAGCAAAATTAAGAACAGCTGTGCCTAGTTAAACCAATGTAACCATAGACAAGCCTTATTAAGCCATGTTGAGCATTGTAAACCAAACTACGCATAACTAAGCTATTGAAATCACACCTCAAAAAGCCCTAATTAAGCCGAGCTGAGATTCTCGTGTGCCTAGTAATGCCGCACTGTGTTAGATGTGCCGAGCTTAGTCTCATACTAATTAAGACTGAATATATAACTAGTGGTAACTCGACTAATTAGCTAATTAAGCTTACCTTGACATGGGATGCAAGCTAATCTAGACCAAGCCTCGAATTTGCAAGTTAGGCCAATTTATCTAATTAAGGTAATTAAGGTACTTGGTGCTGCGATTGCCAAGCGTATCCCAATGGAACCCGATCGATACCTAGCCAATACTCGTGAATCGCAATGTGATCGCGTGAAGACTTCGTGCTTGGGCGTGTGAATGAACCTGTGCCTACTCAAGCCAGGGCCAGCCGAGTGCCGACCAGCTCTGCTCTGCACCAGGCTTGCGCGACTCAGCGCAAGCTGCGCAAATTTTCTACCGTGTCGAAAGGCTCGGCCGATAGCAGATCTTGAAGGAGTTAGCGCATATTTAATGACTTGACGGCTGAATGATAGCATTTCGCAATATTGAGTTCTAGGTTACTTAGCTTGTAGCGCCTGCTTACTTTTCGTCCCCGTGTTGTTCGAGCTCTTTTCTACTGCTTTGGCTTCTCTGGATGCACAGAAAGCGGTTATACTTCTTATAATAATTGTTGCGGTTTTGCGTCCAAAGAACGCGATATGAATGTGAGAGATGCCATAGTGGAGGGCCCCCGATAGTTAGACCACGTGGGGTTCTTTAACGTGCACCTAAGTCTGAGCACATGGGCTTCTTGCAAATTGCGTCCATCGAAATGCAGCTTCCGCGTCAGCAATTCGCTTCCGCGAACTAACATGGTGCTACTAAACGTGTGGTTCAACCTACAAAGTACGGCCGCAGCGGCCGCATTTTCGATGGAGGCAAAAACGTTTGAGGCCCGTGTGCTTAGATTTAGGTGCACATTAAAGAACCCCCGGTGGTTGAAATTTTCGGAGCTCTCCACTGCGGTGTCTCTCATAATCATATGGTCGTTTTGGGACTTAAAACCTCGACAATTACTTTGACTATTAAAGTAAAAGTAATCGTTCTAGAAGGTGCTGGCTCGCGGTACACACAAATCGGCGCATAGCACACATGGTGACGCACGTGTGCTACCGCTACAGATTTGCCGGTCACCGGCTCCAAAAACACTACCTAAATATCATCAATCGAACGCCCTCTGGTATATGATTTCTTTTATAAACGAAAATAATAATAATAATAATAATAATAATAATAATAATAATAATAATAATAATAATAATAATAATAATAATAATAATAATAAATAATAATATCTGGGTTTTATGTGACAAGACAACGGTATGATTATGAGGCCCGCGGTATAGGAGAACTCCGGAAATTTGATCATCTGTTGTTCTTTAAGGTGCTTTGATATCGCACAGTACTTGCGGTCCTCTACCATTTCGCCTCCATCGAAATGCGCCCACTGCGGCCGGCATCGAACCTGCGCCTTTCAGGTCACCAGCCGACCTCCATAGCCGATATACCGTCGCGGCGGTGTCTCCACAGCCACCATTGTCCCCCATGAAAAAAAAAAAAAAAAAAAAAAAAAAAAAAAAAACACGGGATAAATTCTAACAAACAGTCTAAGGCAGGGAGCTACCATCTCTCCAATGCTATTCGCCGAGTGTTAACAGGAGGTTTTCAGAGCGTTGGATTTCAGAAAGCATGCTATAGCATGCAGTTAATGGAGAGTAGCTTAGTAATATGGGATTCGCTTATGATATTGCCATGTTGAGTAACTCGGGAAAACTATTGTAAATCATAATTACTGAATTAGACGGGGAAATCAGAGCGGTGGGTCAGAAAATTAATATGCGGAAAACTAAAGTAATCTTCAGCAGTCTCGGAAGAGAAGAGCGGTTTGCGATGCCTATCAAAACACTGGAAGTGGTAAAGGAATACGTCTGTTTAGGGAAGGTGGTGACCGCAAATACGAACCATGAGAATGAAGTAACCAAATGTATAAGAATGTTGTAGTGTGCATTTGGCACGTATTCTGAGATAATGATTGTCAGTTTTTCCACTATCTCTCAAGAGAAAAGGGAATGGTAGTTTAGCACTATCTCTCAAGGGAATGCACCGAAAAGACAAGATAACTGGTGGCAATTGAAAGTAACAGCGGGGATTCCAAAAGAAGGCAAGCGCGCGTACGGGAGGCATAAAGTTAAACGGGCAGATGAGATTCAGAAGCTTCCGGGGCTAACGTGGGCGCAGCCTGCACAGGACCGGGTTGATTGGAGAAACATGGGAGTGGCATGTACCCTACAATTACCGTACTCATGTTGCTGCTGCTGCTGCTTCTGATGATGGTGATGACACACGTGGGCAACGTGAATGCGAAAATATCATTTCACGATTCGTACACAGTCGCATATATATATATATATATATATATATATATATATATATATATATATATATATATATATATATAAAGGAAGGAATTGTAAACTTAAGGGCTCGTTTGCTTTGTTAAACACAGTATTAATGAGAACTAACAGACAAAGATGCCAAGGAAAGTATAGGGGAAGCTATTAGAAGTAATTGTAATGTAAATGTGAAGAAATGAAAGTGGACGAAAAGATAACTTGCCACCGGCAGGATCCGAACCTGCGACCTTCGAATAACGCGTCCGATGCTCTACCACTGAGCTACGGTGGCGGTCATCTCCCCGTCCACTTTATGGGGTATATATGTCTACTTAAACGTGGGAGCGTCAGTCAGTCATTTCTTCACATTTACATTACAATTACTTCTAATAGCTTCCCCTATACTTTCCTTGGCATCTTTGTCTGTTAGTTCTCATTAATACTATATATATATATATATATATATATATATATATATATATATATATATATATATATATATATATATATATATATATATTGTTACAGCGACAAAAAGTGTGTCAAGAGGCCAATCAGGTTTCGCCTTAGCGTTTTTAGTGAATGTAACACGTGCTTAGATTTTATTTATTTATTTATTTTGTAACGAGACAAATAGACACAACACCCGTTCGCTGGGCCGGCTGTTCTATTCTCCGACTTCGTTCTCCTCCTCTTCCTCCAGCCAGCGCCCGAGCCCGTTGCCGCTCTTCGTCATTACACTCGGCCACGCTGCGAAAAGAGTACCTCTGAAAGAAAAACAGATAACGGCAGTTCAAATGTCTCTACGAACACAATTCTTCATGCGCGACACATGCACCGCAAAGTTATTTCGCCTCCTTTTGTCTGCGCGCGAGTCAGAATCCGCGGACCTCACTCGCCAGGTGTTCTCGCCCAGTTGCTCAGTAATAACAAAGGGCCCTTCGAACTTCGCGCATAGTTTCTTTGAAGGCGACGGTGTACCTCGTTGCACCCACACCTCATCGCCGATATGGTATGGCGGTGGCCGACGGTGGCGGCGGTCGTAGTGTCGCTTTTGCGCCTGCTGGGCATGCACTATCTTCTTGCGCGCCTCGGTTCGTATTTTGAGGCAATGTGTCCCTCGTGCAACAGGACGTCCACCTTGTGTCCAAGGGGAGTGTAGCGCCAAGTTTTGGTAGTTGGCCGTAGACGATTTCGTATGGGGAGGTCCCGGCTAAACTCTGCAACGCCGTGTTAACTGCATACGAGACAAATAGACACAACACCCGTTCGCTGGGCCGGCTGTTCTATTCTCCGACTTCGTTCTCCTCGTCTTCCTCCAGCCAGCGCCCGAGCCCGTTGCCGCTCTTCGTCATTACAATGTATTAAAGACGATAGTCTTTCTTGGGATACTTAAACGAAAAAATTTTGATCTGTCCGTCTGTCTGTCGGTCTGTCGGTAACCCGATTCAGCTACTCGGCTAAAGTTTAACTTCTTTCTGAACGCCCAGCCATCTTGAACTGGTGTTCGCGTTCATATTTGTGAACATATTCGATCAAAAAGCAAATACTACGCATTCCTCAGGCGCAACATTATTATGTAAGTGTCAGGACGTGTGTTCTTTATTAGAACATACATAGGTACGCAATTCTAAAGACCCTAGTGTTTTTTTAGGCTGTCTCAGGCAAGGCAAAACATAGTAGTACGGCCGGCACAAGACTATCGTCTTTCGACGACATTTGCAGCGAAGCACGCAGATACGCGGCCAATTTTTTATCTCAAATGCACTCAAGCGCTTGGGCATTCTAGAGGGGGAGTAGGGTGCATGTGTACAACAATAGGAAGAATACCGATGTTTCAGCGAACACATTCAAAAAAATTTAAAGGTTGGCTGTTAGATATTGTACAATTCTAGCTCGTCAGCTGGTCGACGAGAAGACGTGGAAATTACTACACAAAAAAATTTAAAGGCATAGTCCACTAACTAACGAAAATTTACTAATTTTGATCTTAGCTAATTGAATTATTGCCCACATTTCATTTCGCAATGTTTAGCCGTGGAGTTCGTAAGGCGACCTGGAACTAATTCCTATGATGCCACTAGTTTCGAGATATTACCTAATTCCCGAACATTACAGAGAAAGGCGTTGCCATCCTAATTATATTCCTAACAAAATGTCCTTTCATGTATTGAAACCCAAAATTAGGTCTAACACGACGTATTTTTTCGACACAGATCTTCACGCTCCTTAGCCTAACTGCGCATATCGTGTGCCAGCCACAGTGCGTCGCAACATCGCACAATTTACACTGCTCAACACGGCGTCATACAGACCTCGAACAGCCGATGGGTCTTACCGGTCGATATTGTAAAAAAAAATGCAAAAAACAAAAAGACGGCTCAATTACCTAGTTTTTGCGTAGACTATGGCTTGCTGAACAAGATCACGCGTAAGGACATCTATCCCTAGCCACTAATAGACGATGCCGTGACTGCCGGTATGGAGCATAGTTTTTTTTCTTTTTTCTCTATTCAATGGAGCTGCGCTCCGGCTGCTGCAGCCCCGATGGCTGAACTTCACCACCGCTAACCAGCCTTCGTTAGATCCGATGGTTTATATGAATTTATGGTGACGCGATTCGGGCCGTGCAACGCGTTTGCAACATTTGAACGCATGATCGGCATCCTTCGCGGCTTCTAGTGGCAGACGAATCTCTACTACCTGGATGGTACTCTGATATTTTCAGACGACTTTGCAACACATCTACAAAAGGTCGAAGCTGTCGTCACTAGTATCAGCTCTAATGGCATTGAGGTAAACTTAAAGAAGTGTTGCTTTGGCGTACGAAAGCTGCTTATTCTGGGCCGTCTTCCTCCGACATGGCGTCCTTCCGGATCCCACGACACTTCGTGCTGCTGCTACGTTTCCTAAGCTGACAATGAAATACCTTCGCAGCTTTCTATGCCTTTGATTTTATTTCACACGTTTCATTCGCCGCTTCCCCGCAATTATAGCGCATTTCACTGACCTCCGCAGCGGCCGCGACCTTTGAGTGAAGTTACATGTGGTGATGCATCCAGAAAACTCCGATGTATTCTTACGTCGATCACCTCCAATCTTGCGACATTTTGAGTTGCTCGCCCCATATTAGAGAGAGAAGTTTATTATGACAGAAAAGCTGAGAGCACTCCAAATGAAATTCACAAGGACACTAGCGGCGTTGTCTTCGGCGCTGTGCTTGCCCAGCGTAAACGCGGATTTGACGAGTTAGTTGTTGCTTATGCCAGCCATGCACCTACCAAAGCACGCAGCATGCAGAAAGTACGGTTGAACCCCGTAACCCCCCCCCCCTCCTGCATCCGCCAATCACTACACATTCTTGCGGTGGTCTTGTCCACTTACGACGCGTTCCCGCTGTAGCCGTCACCGACATGCCTGTGCAGCGGCGCAAAAGACCCTTCATTGCTTCCCTTATGGACTTGTTGCGCGAAGCAGCGTCACCTACCATCCCTGAGAAATCAGCCATCAAACACACCATTTCATTCTTCGTGACAGTTGATCTACTATCACAACTAGCTATATATGATGGACGCAAATGGCTCTTATTCCGCACCATCTACGTTGACATACGCGCCACCTTCAACGCTGACTCACGCCGAATAGTTGAAGACTTGCACTTTCCTCCAGCTCTGCTACTATCAACGCAGAATGTACCGCTTCTTCTACCGCTAATTTTGTTGCGTCGAGCAGAGCCGCACGAATCCCCCTTACCATTTCCCTGCTCCGTAACAACCACTGACTTGCACTCTCCGCCCCTTGGACTACGCCGGCGTTGATTTGTATGGACTTCTTTCCATCACTCCTGCTACCAACTGATAGATGTTGCCATCGATTACACGCTAAGCAGAGACTTCACCATTGCCATCTGCATCGGCTAGCAATGTTGCCTCTCATTTCACACCACGTCATTCTACAGCACGACGCACTACGTGAGCCGCGCATCGTCCGAAGGACGTGTATTTCATTCGGTCGTCGTCAAGCAATTCTAGAGGAATGCAAGGTCTTTCACCACACCACCACATCTTACAATCATAAAACGAATGGTTTAACAAACATTTAATCGAACATCAGGTGATATGCTGACAATGTATGTCACTTCCGGTTACTAAGACTGAAACCGTGTCATTCTCTTCGTGACGTACGCACAAAACACTGCTACGCAGACCACTACTGGACTCTCTCCTGTCTTCTACCTACAAGGACTAGAGCCCTCCTGCACGTTATGCGCAACAACTCCTTGTCACGCTTATGTGAGTGAGTCGACGGCAGTTCCGAAGCTGCTAATTCGCTGAAGAGGGCCACCAGAGAGCCCGATCAAACGCCACTGTCGGCAAGCAGCGTCAAATACACTAACGAGATGTTTCGAAGCATTTTAACGTCGTATACCCGTGACCAACTTGTGTGGCTCTGGACTCCTTGAGCTAGCCCCGGTTGGTCAATGAAACCTATTTCGAAGTACCGCGGCCCGTAGCATATGGTCCAGCAAGCCTCGTACTTGATCTACGGCGTCAAGCCACTTGAGCTTTCTTCTATTCTAAACTTCGTGAACAAAGAGAGTCCCTTGACTCCTTTCAAGCAGTCCTGGCTTGCCAGGTATATGACTCTCTTTAAAGAGGCTCGCCAACTCTCTTCAGGAGTCATTATACTCTCTTCTGAGAACCATGTGACCCTCAAGAGGGTTAACGTGCCTCTTTAAAAAGAGTCGTATACGTGGCAAGTCATGACTATCCCAAAGGAGTCACAAATACTCCTTTTTTTCTTAGAGTGTAGTAATCAACAATTTCGAGGCATCAGATTGCGCAGTGGACTAGGTGATTCCACGAGAGATCCGGTCGATATCTGAGAGCCGCGATGAAGTAGGCCAAGCATTTCTTGAGGAAGATGAAGCGATTAATATGTTGAACAGGTACGTCCACCTTTCTTGTGATGTTTGTAGACGAGGTTGCAGGCTGCAAGCTGTGCACGCGTAGCCCTTTAGAGAGCGGAAGCAGCCCAACACCGCACATGCTAGAGACAAATAAAATCTGTGAATACATTTTTGCTGAAGACAGGCTACCAGAGTGAAATTTCGCTGCAGCAAAATAATTAGTACTGTCAGGGGTGCAACAGCCAAAATTGAATTCAGACCAATTTTTGGAGCAGCAAAATGTTACTTTTGGAGCATGAGAATCCAAATTTGGAGCAGCTTACGGGGAAAAAGTCACAGTTTCGCCAGTAGGGCGAAGCAATGAATGCGGTAGCAAGAAATTAGTTTGTCACCCGAAGAACGACAAGCAGCTCGATACTTGCAACGCGCCGCCGCAGCACAAAGAAGGGCGCTCGAAAAGGACGCTTAGGGATACACAGGACAAGCGTGAACTAACAACTGTCGCAGTTGTTACGTGTTTGTATTTGAGCAACGCGCTGCGAGTGTCCAGAATGCAGAAGCAGACGCTGTTGTTGCCTCTGACATGGCTCATACCCACTCAGGGGAATTGGCCAAGGATTGATTATATGATTATATCCGTTTTCGACGCTGTTTGATACTTCTTTTTCTTTTAAACTGCGACACGTAGAATGACCCCTATGCGTCTCCTGCCGCGAGGTGGCGTCTGACGCGAAGTGTGCCCGGTGTTCTTTTTTTTCCTTCTACACCATGACTGGTACAGAAGGGAGCCACTTTTTCGTGCGCATCTCAAGGGCAGTTTTCAATTTGATGATGATGATGAAAAAACGTTTTATTTGCGAAAAGGGGTGCTGGGCAAATGGGTGGGGTCCTCAGTCCAGGGCTCCACTGGCCTTTGCGGCTCGCTGGGCTTGGTCGAGCAGAGCCAGCTGGCTCTCGCGATCCTTGCTAGCAAGCCACGCCTCCCACTGCCTCGTTCGAAATGTTGTCCCCAAAAGGGGAGAATTGATGTTTTGGGGCCGCGATTCGCATTCCCACGTAATGTGGGCGAGAGTTGGCCGTTCTCCACACCACGGACAGCTGCGCGCGTATATTGTGGGATTTATGTGGTGGTTTCTTTGTAAGTGAGAGTACGTGTTTGTTTGTACTCGACGCCAATCTCGCGCTTGTTCTCCGGTAAGATCCGGATGGGGATGGCTGTATTTCTATCGTTCTCCTCTTTGGTTTTCGAGGATGTCGCGTGGAGTTGTTGGGGTTTCCTCGAGGGTTGCGACCGGTGCTCGGATGCTCATTTCGCGAGCAAGCCGGTCGGCCCTTTCGTTGCCCTCAAGTCCCGCGTGCGCAGGACACCAGAGTATTGCATGTGGATTTAGGAGTTGTTTCCCTAGGATTCTCATTGCAGTCCTTGGAATTGCCCCAGCCTGAAACATACGGCAAGTGGATTGAGAGTCGGTAATCACAAGGGCCGAGTCTCCCCTTTGTTCTGCGCATCTTATCGCCATAGCAACCGCCGCCGTTTCGGCCGTACTGACTGATGGGGTTCTTATCGATGCTGCTACAGTTGTAACTCCGCTTGTTGCAACAATGGTGTAACGATTGCCGTCCAGTCTGCAGGTGTCAGTGTAGACGACGGTTGGGTTATTATCGTACAGCTTTTGTAGTGTTCTAGCTCTGGCTTGCCGTCTGCCAGGGTGGTACTTAGCGCTCATATTCTTGGGGATGGAGGATGCCATGATTTGGGCCCTAATGTTGGTAGGTAATAGGTATGTCTCTTCTCCGGCGTGTTGAGGTCTTAAGGGGTAGCCAACCTGCTTGAGTAGAGCTCTGCCTTGCTCCGTGGAATTTAATCTTTCCTTTTGGGATATCAGCACAGCGGACGCGAGTTCTTCGTAGGTATTATAGAGTCCTAGCGCCTCAAATTTTTCGGTACTGGCATTGGTGGGCAGTCCAATCGCAACTTTGTACGCTGTTCTTATGATCGCATCAATTTTTGCGGTTTCAGTATTGGTTAATTTTTGGAAGGGTAGACTGTAGGTTATTCTGCTTATAACAAAAGCCTGTACAAGTCGCAGAGTTTCCTCTTCTCTGAAGCTTTGTCTGTTCCGCGTGACCCTATGTATCATGCGTGCTACATTTGTCGTCGTTTTCCTGAGTGTTTCAATTGTGTAATCTACTCTGCCGTTGTTTTGTATCCACAGGCCGAGGATTCTTAGCTTTTGAACCTCTCTGATAGGTTGGCCATGAATTTTGAGGTGTATTTGGGGGCGTTCTGCGTTTATAGAATATTTGGCTTTTAACCTGATGAATTCTGATTTTTCTGGTGCGCATCGCATGCCTGCATTTATGGAAAATCCTTCGACCTTGTCGATTGCGCTCTGAAGGATATCTTGTTTTTCGCCAATGGAGCCTTTGGAAGCCCATAACGTTATGTCGTCCGCGTATATTGCTTTACCTAGCTCAGGTTCCTCCTCTAACAATGGGGCAAGCTTGCGCATCCCAACATTAAAAAGCAGAGGGGATAAAATCGAGCCTTGCGGGGTTCCGCGGTTGGATATTGGCGTTAATGTAGATCAGGTAGAGCTGGTGCCAATTGTAGCCGTTCGGTTCGTTAGAAAAGAGGTTATGTAGTTGTACGTTTTTTCTCCACATCCAATGTTGCGTAACTCCTCAAGTATTGTTTCGTGAGATATGGAGTCGAAAGCTTTTTTGATGTCTAAGGCTACGATAAACCTGTCGGTGCTCCCGTTAGGTGGATTGAGCGCTTCTTCCTTTAGTAGCAGGAAGACATCCTGTGCTGCCACGTGCGGTCTAAAGCCAAACATTGAATTGGGAAAGAGCCGGTGCGTCTCAATGTAAGAACTCAATCGTGTTTGAATTACTTTTTCGAATAGTTTGCCCATGCACGATGTCAGAGAGATGGGTCTAAGGTTCCGTAGATTCTTGGGCTTTCCAGGTTTTGGTATTAATACGATTTCCGCTTCTTTCCATTCGCGTGGTACCTCTCCATTGTCCCATACTTTTGCGTTGAAGAAGTCTGTAAGCTGGGATAGAGTTTCATTGCTCAGGTTGCGAATCATTGCATTCGTGATTTTATCTCTGCCAGGGGCTGTGTTCTTTTTGAAAGACTGCGCAGCTGCGTGGACTTCGGCTACCGTTATGGGGCTGTCGAGTTCTTGGTTGGCTGGGCCATCGTAGTTGAGACATGCCTTGTCTTCGAATGGGCCCTCCCCGGAGCTTAGATAAATTTCTTTTAACTGAGCGAGTAAATTTTCGTCGGTTCCCTCAAATTCGTTCTCTATTTGTCGGAGAATTTTGTTCGTGGCTGTCCGTGTATTAGTCGGATCTAACATGCTGCTTAATATTGCCCACGTTTTCTTCGTGTGCAACGTACCCTGAAGGGACGCACAGAATTGAAACCAGTTATTGTTATCCAGAGTTCGAGCATATTCATTGGCTTTCTGGGTAAGCTCTGCAATTCGTATCTTTAGTTTCCTGTTATGTCTTTTGCGTTTTCCATCGCTTAGCTAAACTGCGTCTAGCTTCCCACAACCTTAGCAAGTGAGGGTCTATGGCAGGTACGTTTGTCGTTGTGGTTATTTTACGGGTAGTCTTCTCATGAATGTTTCGAATAAAGTTTGCCCAATCAGCTGCGTTTGTTATGTACTCCAGGTTTCCTTGTTATTCTCTGAAAGCGGTCCAGTCCGTCATAGTTGCCGTTCCAAGTGGTCGTCTTATTTTAGGTGAATTTAAGGACAGACCAATTATGTTGTGATCGCTGCCTAAGTTTTCATCAAAATTAGCCCATGTTATCTGGTCTAGGTCATTCGTAAAAGTAAGGTCTGGAAATGTGTCTCTAGTTACACTATTTCCGGTGCGAGTTGGTTTGTCTAAGAGCGTGGCGAGCCATAGGTTATTGTTTTCGGTAGCCTCAAGCAGGTTCTGCCCTTTAGAGGGCAGAAACTACCCCCATCCCGTATGAGGCGCATTGAAGTCCCCGAGAACGACCACTTTGTCCCTCGGATTTGCCATTTGGGTGACATATGTTATGAGGTCATCTCTTGGAATCCAGTCAGTTACCCTTAATGACCAGCGGTTATCCTGTCGACGTGCTACGTGCCCGGCCCATATCCATTTCTTCTTCTTGATTTCAACTATGATATCCTTAACCCCCGTTTGTTCCCTGACCCACTCTGCTCTCTTCCTGTCTCTTAAGGTTACACCTATCATTTTCCTTTCCATCGCTCGCTGCGTCGTCCTCAGTTTAAGTTGAACCCTCTTTGTAAGTCTCCAGGTTTCTGCTCCGTAGGTAAGTACCGGTAAGATGCAGCTGTTATATACCTTCCTCTTGAGGGATAGTGAGGGATTCCAAGAGATGGCAAACGCGTGAGGGGGGAGACAGAAAATTAGGTGGGTAGATGAGATTAAGAAGTTTGCAGGTATAACGTGGCAGCAGAAAGCACAGGACCGGGTTGATTGGCGAAACATGGGAGAGGCCTTTGCCCTGCAGTGGGCGTAGACAGGCTGATGATGATGATGATGATGTTATGAGGTCTCCAAAATCTACGTTACGTTCTCTGGGTGGGCTGTATACGTTAACGACGATTGTCTTAGATTTGTTCCTTTTATATGACCAGATAGTAATAACTTGGTGTTGTATTTTGCAGTTGGGCATGCTTGTGAGACTGAGCGCGACATCCTTTCGTACCAAAGTTCCAATTTTTGGGTAATCAGGGTGAGTGTGGAGGTTGTAACCTGTCATATTGTGTAATTTTGTTCCTATTTCCTGAAGACAGATTACATCAGGCTGGATTGGCGTCGATTGTATGTATTGGGATAAGGCGGATATCTTGTTGTGTAGAGTACGACAGTTCCACTGCCATACTTGTAGGGTTTCTCTACAGCGCGTATAGTTGCTAGCCATGATTGTTGTTCTCGCTATCCGACGTCTGAAACAATTTCGGACGACGGGTTGGAGCTCCCGGGCTGCTGCTAGCACGTTTCCTGAGTTTTTCTGTGACGGAATTAAGCGAATCGTCTACGTATCTTTTAAGCTTGTGTATTTCGGCGAACAATTGTTGCATCTGTTGTGATAGGGTAGATAAATGGTTTTCTGTCCCGTCGCTTTTACTTTCTGCCTCTTTCTGTGGTACAGGCTTAGCTTGAGACAAGTGTTGTTCGACGTGGCTGTGGGATTGTTTTAGAGCGGCCAACTCTCGTTTGATTTCTGCCAAGCTGGCTTTTAATAGTTTGTTTTCCTCTATGAGTTTTTGATATTCCGGGTGTTGAGTTATTGGTGAGCTAGTGGGAGAAGCGGCTTGTGCCCAGCTTACCGGTTGTTCAGCTGGCTGCTGGCCTGGAACTGCCCTGGACTTTGGATGACTTTGATTGGTCTTGGGTGCGGGTGGTACTTTCTTGCCGCTGTTGGTTGGTCGGAGGCTTGACCCGGATCTGGTTCTGGACCGGGATCGCGACGTGGATTTTGAGCGTGGCACATGGGCTCGATGTTCCAGTCCTGGGAATTCGTGATCGCTGAACTGCATCTCTTGCTCTTCGGATTCAAACCACCGTGGTCGGCGGCTCCTATGAATATCGTCCGTTTCTTGTTGTGCTTCTTGCATCTTGGGCGACGGCTTCCTTTTCTGGTATTTGGGCCGATGCCGAGCTGGCTTCAGGCGCTGTCGACAGCTGCGGTCTCCGGTCAAGTGGTCTTCTCCACACGTCGCGCAGTGCGGGGTGCACTCGTGTCCGTCCATTGGCTCTAAGGTTCCACAGATTTTACAAACGTGAAGTTCGGGCTGCGGGCAGACGTCCGTTCTATGGCCGACTTGCTGACAGATTTTGCAGACCTGCACTGTGTTCTTATATGGGTAGCAGGCCAGTTCACCTCCTTGATAGTATACGTACTTGGGTACAAAAGTTCCGTAGAACGTGATGACCGCTGTCTTTGAGTCGCCCAGCATACGAGCGTGGATGATTTCGACGTTTTGTGTGCTGATGCGTAAGTTCGCCTTTAGGGTATCGGACGGGCTATGTGGGGGTAGGCCATGAATCACTCCTCGGACGGCTCCGTCTCCCGTAGCGACGTATGCATTAACTGCATGGGGTCTGCCGTTTACCTTAAGCGACGTGATCTTGCGGACCAGTTCTGCCACTTCTTGGTGAGCAGTGGACACAATTATAATATTGGAGCCTGGTTTTAAGCGTAGCATGAAGTTCTCACCATGTATTTTATTTCCGCACGCTGCGATGACCGCCTCCGCCAGTAGTGGGCTTGTGAGTGTGCGTATGGGCAGTCCTTGGTGCGGTCTTATAACAACTTTGAAGTCGTCCCTTGGTAGCGGTGGGAGCAGTGGCGTAACTAGGGTGGGGCAAGGGGGTACAAGTGCCCCGGGCGCCACTCGGGAGGGGGGCGCCGAGCCGAGTCCGCCCAACATGCACTCGGGGGACTTCCTGAGGGCCCAAATGGGGCACCCGCGAATGACGTCCACGAAGTAATTTTTTAGCTTCACGTGGAGAGGGAGGCGTCACGTGTGAACTCACTGTCGCTCACCAAATTAACATTTGAGTTCCTAGTCCGCAGAAATCGCCTTCACGGAAGTGCTTGCTGCAAGCACGTGCGTGGGACTTCGGCTCAACGCCCCTAAGCCAGCATTATCCGCCATGCGTCGCGATGTTCGTTATCCTTGAAGTAAAACCATAAATGTGAAATTACGCCCTGCTCTTTTGCATGCGCGGTGCACTAATTGTGGCACACAGCCCCACCTAAAACATTGGTCACGCTTTCCAAGCTCTTGTTGTTTCTATGCCAGTGCACATGAACTGGTTGTGAAACGAGGCTGACTGAAGGGGGAAACTCAGAGAAAAAAACGCGCTCGGGCCGCCGGATTCCCGTCTTTAGAGCAAGGTTTCGTGAAGCAAGGTGACATCACGTGATCGTAACGTCGCAACATGTCCACTGCAACGCCCGCGTCTCTAGGGGTGGGCCTCGTGCACAATAGCACTAAAGAGATACAGAAAGAAGAACTGCAATGGCAAATTATCCTATTACGATCACATTCATTCCATTAATGCTGTGAACTGAGCTTTAGCAAGCGAGAAAATTGCGAACAACGCAGGATATATACATGTACTATCGTCGTCAAATGAAACGCGAACAGCGGCAAGTATTAGTAGGACCCGCCACGGTGGTCCAGTGGTTATGGCGCTCGACTGCTGACCCGAAAAGAGAAGTGTTTTTTTTTTTTTTTGGAAGTGAGGCGCGCATCAGTTCTGTTTGGCAGCACTGCGCATGTCCACGGTGATGACTGGACGGCGCGCACTAGACGACTAGACCATTGCTAATGCTTGCCGCTGTTCGCGTTTCATTTGACGCCGATAGTACTAACGCCCGTTCACGTATTTCTTAATGATCACAAACGCAGTGCAGTGGTGATTTGTCCAGAGCTATTCATCTTTATATCTTCCTCATTCGTTTTGTTTTGTTTTCTGGCTTCTGCCGGCGAGCGCGTTGGCAAAAAAAATGCCCCCCACCTCCCCGAAGGGAATCGTGAGGAAATGCGAATGCATTTCGCGCGCGCTTCACTCCATTTATATATACGTGCGAGCGAGCGGACGGGAGTGTGGGGCGCAGGGAGGAGAGAGAGCGAACGGCGAGAGAAGGAGCGGCGAAGCACTGCACCTACCCTCTGCTACACTCTCCACACACGCGGGAGCTTAAGGTCCCTGTATTTCTTACGGGAGCTCGGATGCGAGCGCCCTCACACACCAGAGCGCGCTCCTCCTCTCCACTCACTCTCCGCTACTCCGCCCGCACCACCTGCTCCGGTTGCTAGGGGCGAGAATAAGCGCGCGCGCCCGCAGCTGTTGCTTTGGGAGAGGGAGTCAGAGCGGAGAGATAAAAAATTTCACCATCTTCCGCTAAAGGGAACCATGTGTAGATGTGAAGCAGCGGGCGCTAACGCTTACACCGGCGGCGGCGTTGACGCTGGCGCTCATCGCAGCGTTGCGCAGGAGAGAAAACTGGGGATGCGTAAAGCACGCAGCGATGGAGCGGTGTTTCCTACTGGAACATGCCAATCGCTGCTAATGTGCAATGAGAGACAGAAGACTCCGACTGGACACAGAGACTCGCAGTTCGCTTTTAGTTAACGCGCACGCTGCGAATTTTTATTGTTCAACAACGCACAGGAGAAATCTCCCACCGGCACCACCTTAGAGGTCAAGATCCATTGCCATATATGCGGGGTGGCCAGTGAACGGTTGTGCAGCGCGAGCAGTCGGTTTTTTCAACCAAGGAACTCGCTAGCAGACGCTGCCTGTGTCGGCGTCGCGAGGCGAGAGAGGGGGGAGCGTAGGAGAGCAGAGAGGGTGGGGGCGCGCATGCGCAGTGGGAGTGTGGACGCTTCAACAGAGATGCCTAGAGAAGAGAGGGGGGAGCGTAGGAAAGGAGAGAGAGGTGGGACGCGCATGCGCAATGGGAGTGTGGACGCCGCAGGCAGGGATGCCTAGAGGAGAGAGGGGGGGAGCGTAGCAGGGGGAGAGAGGAGGGGAGGCGCATGCGCAGTGAGGGTGTGGTTGCCGGGGGAGGGATGCCTGGAGGAGAGAGAGGGAGAGAGGAGGTTTTTTATTTTTATTTTTTTAAAGGGTTTGCGCATGCGCAGTAAGGGTGGTCACGCCGCACACCACCACCACCGGATTAGGCTTCGCCATAAGATGCTTCACATCTAACACCTGCCGCCGCTTACCTCCTCAACCTATCCTCCTCCTCCTCCTCCTCCGCGGACAACGCTGGACAACGCTGGACAAACCCGGATGCCTGACATAGCCCGACTATGAAATGCATTCGCATTTAAAACAGCATCCAGGTGTAGTATGACCCCAGTGATGTTGACGTCGTGAGCGAGCCTCGCAGCGATTCTGCGTCAAATTTCACACGTGTTCTGCTGCTGTCCCGCTGAGAACTATGGGGCTTCGATGGTCTTGATCTCATGGTACATTTCTTTTCACTGGTACCCTCCCACTTGCTCTTCTGATGCGCGCCGCATTCCAGGGGCGGATTGAGTGGCCCTGCATGGCCCTGCTCTCACAGCTCTGCCGCGACTCTCTTCACGGCATGGCGCCTCTGCTCAAGTTCTCCAAAACGAAAACGCCATTAATAAAAACGAAAAAATTAAATACGTGTGTACATAAACAGTATTTGGCAATCGCACGCCTCGCATGCCGTCGACGAAAACGACGCTTCGCTTTTCGTCGGTTGGAGCCAGGCTTCGTACGCAAAAGAGCTCCTGCCGCTGCGAGAGCACGGGGGATCATTGCAGACTGCATGGAATGCAATCCTGCTTCCATGCTTACATCATCGCCGCGAGGTTCAAAGTCTGCAACCACATCCATCGCGGCAATCATGAAAGCCGGGGCTGCACTGCACCGCGTCCAAGCAGCGGCCAATTGCAAGCGGGATGACGTGTGATGGCGCTTTCTAATTCGCTTAGAGCGATCAGATTCGCAACATCCCTTCAGCACTGAGTCTGGGGAGAGAGAAATTGAATAAGAGATATTCGGTCTCCGCTTTATCTCCACTAATAACTTATCTTTCACACGCAACCAAAACTGCACGCATTCTTCAATGCCCCTGCTCATTCCACATCAGCTTCATATTTCTCGTTAACGTACATTTAAGGTCCCCAACTAACTGTGCGTATCGGACGCCCAAGCAGGAGAGTTACACCCACGGTGTAAGAATATACATAGACAGGTGCTGACACTCTCCTCGCAACGCGTTGAAAAGCGCAATCCCCGCGCGTCCAGATAATGTTCGGGCCGTTATCACTTATCGAGACGGCTGACCCCGCTCGTCGTAGCGCCATCTACGAAGGCACCGATTAAGCAATCGGTGCCTTCGTAGATGGCGCGACGACGAGCGGGATCAGCCGTCTCGGCAGCACGCTCGGCAGAAACGCACATGCTGCTGATTCTGGGTCTTTCTACTGGCATGTGCGACCGCGCTGTTTTGAAGCCAGGCTTTTTTTCTTCGCGCGCGTTTTATGCTCTTCTATCGACGAAGGTGACATCGAATTGCTGAGAGGTTCCCGAAATGGGTAGAACGTGTTTTGTACCGTGCTGCCGTTCTGGCTATCAGACTTCTGCGGAGCGTGTGCCTCTCTTCAAACAGCCGTCTGACAGTGATCGTCTGGGGCAGTGGCGCCGTGCAATACCGAGGGCAGACCAAACTATAACACCTAGAGACCATGTCTGCGCCAAGCATTTTCAGAGGACATGATTTCAACGGAATATCACGCGGTGTTCAAGGGAAGAGCGTTACTCGACGCGCCAAAGAGGCCTGTTCTATTGTTAAATGCTATTCCAACCTTATTCCCGAACTGCCCTAAGTAGCCATGAACAATCGCATTGCTCTAGTGTGCTCTATATAAAATACTTGCGTGGTTCAAATATTTATATATATCGCGGAACAACTGCATTGCTGTAGTGTGCTTTATATACAATACTCGCGCGTTTCAAACATTCATTTATATCGCGTTCACGTTGACCAAGCGCAACTATGCTTCAACAATTTCCTGTGTAAATGAAAGCAGCGAGACGCATGAAATACGTTTCTCGTGCAGTAACTATTCTCTATTAATAGAGGGGCAATAATTATTACTGGGAGCTTACGCGTCAAAACAACGATTTGATTACGAGGGACGCCGTAGTCGAGGGCTCCTGACTAATTTTAACCGTCCGGGGCTGTTTAACATGCACCTACATCTAAGCACGTGGGAGTTCCTTGACTTTCTTCCCCACCGGGAAATATTTTGATGGAGGGATAGCACGCTGCCTAACGTTTTTTTTTTTAATTATTTTTCTTCGCATCGATGAATGTCTTGAACAGACGAAAATACTAGTGCGTGCTGCGGAACTTAGTTTTGAGTACTCCCCGATCGATCCGTGTTCACGACGTTCACACCCTGCAGAAGGCATTTTCGTGTTAATGAATCCTTAAACCTGGTACACTTTTATCTTTTAATCTGAAATAACAAATTTTCTTCGCACTTTGAGTGTTACTCCCACCGCTTGGAACGGAAACGTTGGGGAGGCAGAGGAGTTCCAATTTGCCAGCACCGCTTCGCTTGGATGGATGGATGGATGGATGCTATGAGCGTCCCCTTTATAACGGGGCGGTGACATGTCTGCCACCAGGCTCGGAAAAAAAAACTTTCTTTTTATGTTGGCCTAATGCCTTATCTACATTGATCAAATCTATGCTATTACAGCAAAGAAAAATATAAGTTCACGGTCCATCTCTCTGCTTCTTAAGGCAGAATGACCTTATTTTTCCCCATTCTTCATTTTTGTCCTTTATCTCTACTTTTCTGCCACCAATACTCTAACCGTCTCTTACTTATTTCTATCGCGGACGTGTTCAGCTTTCCATTGATGTCCCTAAAACCCAAGGCTTCATGTAGACTCGTGCCCACACGTATATCTGGGTGGATATCGACACATTCAATCAGTACATGTTCCATCGTTTCCTTAGTTCCCCCCACAGCATGTACATTGTTCTTCTTCGTTACAGAATCTCGCTTTATAGCTACGCGTTCTAAGGCAACCCGACCTTGCCTCAAACAGTAAAGCGCTTCCCCTTGAATTATCATAAAACCTCTCCCTCCTTATTTCGTTTTTTCCCTTTCGGTAGTCACTGAGAGCCGGCTTCTTTTCCATCGCTGTCATCCAATAAGTCCTCTCCGCCTCTCTGACTTTTCGCTTAATGCTCCTTGTTGCCATGTCGCCCACACTGCTAGCCGTATATTTACTGGTGAGCCTCCTAGTTCTTTTTCTCCACTGCGTGTCGACGCTTTTTCTATACAAATACCTGAAAACCTTCCCTGCCCATCTACTCTCCTTCATTTTCCTCAGCCTCTCTTCAAATCTAATTTTGCTCTGAGCTTCCCTCACTTCAAAACCTGTCCATCCCATATCACCCTTTACAGCCTCATTTGTCGTCTTCCCGTGAGCGCCCAACGCGAGGCGTCCCACAGTCCTTTGATTGGTACGTTGGCCGCGGCGCCATCTGACGGCTCGCGAGCAGAGTGCACCCGCGAGACCGAACATTATCTGGCCGCCCAGGCGCGCGCAGTGTCAACACCTGAATATTCTTACACCGTGGTTACACCACAAAAGATCACTACGGTCATGTTTTACCTACCCACTACCTCGGGGGAGAAGGCGGTCAGGAATTATCGACTTCACTGTCGGCTTCAGTGAAGCGGTGAGCTACAATGACATTTCGTTTTCTGCTAATAGAGCTCAAGATTTTGCGTTTGACGTCTCATGAAAGCTGGTTGGTGGCTACATGAGATGGTATCAGCGTCATCTGGTCGATATAGACTCCGGATGGGGCACGAAACACACACACAATAGAGGCTAATGTTTCAAGTGGCTAACATTGCCATTTGAAAAACCTTTCCCCTATCTCATATATGGGTCATTTCTGAAGGCGGTTTGGCACCGGGATTCCAACAGCATAAATCTACCTACAAAATGACTAAAATCTGGACGATCATTTTAAACTATAGAGTTTTGGTTCACGGTTATGCACCAACACATGTTAACCGCAGGGGTTCCCTCAAGAAAGAAATGCTCTAGACAAGTCATGCCTGTGTAGCTCATGACGGCACTTATTAGGGAAAAGAATTGTGCGATGCGATGAAGACAGTCACATGCGGGCCGCGGCCGGTTCACTGGCCAGAGGTCCACGGGCCGCGTGTTTGAGACCCTTGGTCTAAGCCGACAGCGGAAATGTGTGACCGGAGAGCGACATTCCTTTCGTAATGCGCGTGCGCCATGTTATATCTCAAATATAAAGAACGAGTTTGTTTGTTTTTTTTTTGTTTTTTTTTACAACCATTGCTCACGATCAAAATTAGCACTGGCATCGCAAACGGCAATAATATATGCGACAACAGGGTTTGCCGGAACAAATTTTTGAACGCATCACGCATCATTAGCATTGATAAAAAAATGTAGGCGTAGTATGCGGATTTGATGTGCGCAATAAATAATTTGGAACAATGCTTTTCATGGCGATGGACCAAAACCGATAAAAACCGTTTATACATGCCTACTTCGTCGTTCTCTTTTGTGTGGGTGTGTGTAATTTACGAACTTCGCATATTTCGTGTAAAGCGAGACGACAAGTGACCGGCAAGGTCCATTTCTTCTGTCACATTTTTTCTAACTTTGTGGACTTCTGGTGTTTCGTACGACGCGTGGATGTGCAAGACGGCTTCAGTCCACTCTAGTGAACAACCAATCAAGAAATCGCTCATTCACTTGCCCAAAACAGCCAGATGGCTTTTTTGCACATAAATAATAAAAGTAATAATAATAATAATAATAATATTAATAATAATAATACCTATCATTACTATCATGAGGCGTGCGGAAGTATACTTGCCATGGGCGCCGTCCTATCTAGTTACGCCACTGGGTGGGAGCTTGCGGTATTTTGGCTTACGGTGATTGTTGGAAAGTCCTTGTGCTTGTTTATCGGTGCCAGGGCCGCTCCATGACGCCTGTTGGCGTTCCCTTGCTTGTAGCTTTCGTTGGCGGACCGTGAGTACCATCCTCCAGCCTTCGTCGTCATCACCAGCGTTTGGCTGCGTCGATGCCGGAGCGTCGTGAAGATCGGTACCATCCCCGTTGCTCCCGTCTTTGATTTGTCTGTGCGAAGAATGGGGCTCCGAAAAGTCCATACCTTCATCCGTGGGGTTTTCCCGGTTGGTTGGACGCATGTCGGCGTTCGCCGTGCCAGGCGCAGTTGTTTGGGCCGCCATCAGCGTCTGCGTTGCCGGCAACGCCGGCGTAGCTGCCAGCGTCTCCCACCTACCGGTAGGCTTGGCGCGGCGGCTACGTAGTGGAGGGCTTCGGCTGTCGTTGTGGAGTGAAAAACAGCTCCCGGGCCAGAACCTTGGTGTCGACGGACTCCGGGTGTCTTCACAAGTGCAATGGTGTCAGAATTTCGGGGTGTCTGGAGCGGAACACACCAAAAACATGAGAACTACGAGGCGCGATGCGAGTGCTTGCAAACTCCTCGACGCCACCTAGCGTTTTTTTTTTCCAATTTGAAAGAAGCTGTAAAAGCGTTGCGTGATAGAAAACACGCTCAAGCTGTTCCGGGATCTTCGTACCGCGAGCGGCAAATGGTGCATATGAATAGCTCGCCGTTACATCGCTGGCACGAGCATGGCGTGTGGCTGTGTTGGCTAGCGCAGCAGGCTGCGGAGCGAGGGGTCGCTGGTTCGAATCT
Organism: Rhipicephalus appendiculatus; assembly: GCA_030522465.1. Taxonomy (NCBI): domain Eukaryota; kingdom Metazoa; phylum Arthropoda; class Arachnida; order Ixodida; family Ixodidae; genus Rhipicephalus; species Rhipicephalus appendiculatus. The sequence goes on from JALIZH010011455.1 coordinate 84,403, forward strand.
CAGGTTAGGTGGTTTGGAATTTTTTTCTACTGATTTATTTTTCTTTATCCCTTTTTTATATATACACATACATATACATATCCGGGACATGACGGCGTCGACAGACGGCGACGGCAGAAATCAGCCGAAAGTGTCCATATAATTGCTATCGCAATAAAATACACCAATTCTTTATCACGAAAGACCAAATTTAGAGCAGTATAAAAAAGGCTTACATTTTGAAAAGAAAACAAAAATATGTACAAACCATTCAACATCACCTAACCGAATATTTAAGAATTTCTTGCTGAACTACCCGGTTCTTGGCCAATCCCCCAGCGTGGGTGTGTGCCACGGTTTAAAGGATCTACTCTACTCTAAATCGTGCAGAGTGGACATGAGCACTGCTATTTTAATAAAAGTAGTATTGTGAACCCCCCCCCCCTCACTGAACAGACAATGATAAAAGTCCACATTAATATTTGCCGTGCCTGTCAAATCTTTAGACAGACTCTACGAACTCAAATGTGGATCTGCCAAGCTGGCGACCATGAAATTAGGGAGATTCGTAAAACTAACGAGTATGAGTGGCGAAAAAAGAGAAACTAGCGCACATTTTTTTTTTCTAGCGTGGCATAAATATCATACATTGCTCTAAATGATTGACAGTAACTTTTGGAACGTCAGCGATCATACTAGTTCTCAAAATTATGCCGCGTATACACGCATGAGTAATTGAGGAACAAAATGTGCTGTGTCATGTGACTAGTGCTAACAGCCCCTTCCAAGTCTTACTACGCTTTTCCGCAGGGCAGTGGTGTACTGCGGCGAAGGTGGCTTAGCAGCATTCCGCACGGGATAGAAAAAGGCCAAGAAATTTTCGAACCACTACCCCCCCCCCTTTTTTTTTTACGCTGGGGTTAGGTTCAGGGCACAACTTCTCGGCTCGCTTGCAAGGCGTGTTCGACCAGACAAAGTAACAACGCGCGCGTCCATTGGCCTGGCGACGGCACCGGATATCTATTGGCGGGACGACGCAACTTCAAGGCAGAAAAATGTTTTATGTGTCGTTGCTATGGCAACCAACGAGGTCGCCAGCGATTCCGGCGTTCGCAGCACGTCGAGTTTGTTCGCACGCGGAAAACGCGGCATAGGCTTCCAGCTTCATTTCCTAACATGCCATAGCCGCGTTTGCTGACTAGGAAATTTATATTTCCCGCGAAGTGCTGGCTACGGCACCGCATTGTTGCCTGGAAGTTGCGTCGTCCCGCCGATAGGTATCCGCTGCGGTTAGCGAACCGATGGGCGCGCGCCGTTGTTACTTGATCTGGTCGATCGCGTCTCGCGAGTGTCCTGAGCCAATGAGTATATATTACACCGCAGTTTAGGATTAGGGTCTGCGCACCTGGATTGATTGATGGCGCAAACTGCAGGTGGCCAACGTGGATTCCATTTCTCGCTGAAATTAGTGCAACTGAGAAAATTTTGAGGTTGGTCGGGCATTTTGGCGCCGCGTGGCGCAATTTGACCAAATTTCATGGTTTTGGCTCAGCTGGGCGCAAAAATTGGGAATTGTATGAAATTGGAGCAATTGGCGCAGCTGTTGCACCACTGGTACTGTAGATTTACGCACAATGCAAGCTGATAACAACCATCAAAGGCACTGTAGTGAGAACACACAACAAAGGTCACTTTGGCCCTTTATGTCTCGTTAACAAAGAAAATGAGGACATTTGATATTGAAACCGTGCATTGACTGACATAAGCACTCTTCGGTAAAAAAATTTTCCTCATAATTGACACCAAATTCTTTTTTTTTTTGTTTCTTGAAAATAGGCTTTTTTTGAAAAAAAACTTGGTTTTTAAACTATTTCTTTCTTTTTTTTGCGCTGCTTGTAGGAAAGCGATCTCTCGCAGAAATATTTCAAATGCTTTTTTTTTTTCTATATGTGATACAGTTTGAAGTTTCTGTGTAAAATAGCAAACGGGTGCAGACGCATCAAACTTTGCAAACGATCAAACTTAGCGATTTGGGCCGTGTTTCCCATTTTTTTTTTACATTTTCTCCCCTTGGAGGACAGCATCAAGAAAGCATGGATGTAATTCACAGTATTCCCTATTAAAATCAACACCAAAAGTTTTCGACGGAACATTTATAGTTCGCATTAAATTCGGCTGCGAAATCCGAAAATATTGCGGTGAGCAAAAACAAGACGCCCGCGCCACCACCTTCAAATATTTTTTTCACGCACTCGGAGCGTTTTTCGGAAATAAAATTTTCGGTTCGCTGCACTTTGAATGTGCCTGCACATCATATGAAAATTCCAGACAAAACAAAAATATCGACCGGACATGCATGTTCGATCTTTCGTGGAATCACCTGCTAAAGCCTTACTATTTCTGTGCAGTGGAATTCCGCCCGTAATTCGCCAGGATGGCTTTGTTTCGGAAGGGAAATAAATAGAGAGTTTTAGAATACCGTACGCAAAGCTTGCGGGCGTTGCGGTTGTAGCGTTAGCGTTCGTCACTAGGGGGTTTTCGAATAGCGTACGCAAAGCTTTGCGGTCTTTGCGGTCGCCCGCTATTTCCGTCACTTAACGGGGGCCCGCAAGAGGTTAGTGTATGACGCATGCGCAGTTGCGGCAACGCAAACGCAAAGCTTTGCGTACGCTATTCGAAAACTCCCTACTTAACGGGAGCCCGCAAGAGGTTAAAGTACGACGCATGCGCAACGCAAACGCATAGCTTTGCGTACGGTATCCTAAAACTCTTTAAAAGCGCCACTGATTTCCGAAGCAGAGAACGCTGCTAATATAGAAAGAAAACAAGACGATTCGACAGCGCAAGCCTTGAGCTGGTTCGGCTATTGCTGGTCAGTCTCTAATTACAGTGCTTACTTAAAACGCTTCATTATACTATCAATAGCTTCCCTCATGCTTTCCTTGGATTCGGTATGTGTTGCCTTATTGAGGCTGCGGTGAACTAAAATAGGTCCCTGGTTCCCCTTCCTTTGTTGTTTAAATAATGGGTTGCGTAATAAGAACTAATAAAACACGAGAAGCTTACTTGCTCCATTTCCAGAAGCGACACCGGCACTGCAGCAAGATTCTGGGTGCAATGCTTTAGCGAAAAAACAAGCAACTAAATCTTCAGCAATGACGCACTAGTAATAATAATTGCTGGAGCTTTACTTGCCAAAACTACGATAGGTTTATGAGGCGCGCCGTAGAGGAGGACTGGACTGGAAAAGCTATGTCCTACAGCACGCGCTTAGCGCGTAGCAAGCGTCTCCCAATCCCTGAGAGGGCCGGAAATTTCGATCACCTGGAGTTCTGTGACGTGAGTTTGCACCTACGTACACGCATCTAAATCTAAGCACTCCAGGATTGTCGCCTTCTTCGAAAATGCTAGAGGCGCGGCCACTATCAAACCCGTGTCCTTCGGTTCGGCAGCCGAGCACCGTAACCGCTGACAGTAATTCTGTAAAAAAAAAAAAAAAAAAAGAAAAAAAAAAGAAGACTCACACAATTTCTTTTTTTTTTTTTTTGTGATTCGAACCCCCCGCCGCTTTGACCACGCGCAAGCTGCTTGCTCAGGCGCTCAACAATCTCGGCCACAACGCGCGCCGGTTGCGACGCGATAAAATGGGTGTTATCAAGATACCATGGTCAAAGACGGTAGTCGACGACGCTGCTGTGTTGTAGGAAACTTCATTTTGGAACGTGTTTTTCGTCACGCAGAAACATGATTGCGGGCTCAAATGAAGGCTTCGTCATCGTACTACATAGATCTCCGAGAAATTTGCAGATTTCCGTCTAGTTCTTTCAGACGGCCCGTTTTTGTCTCGAAAAACAAGGCCGGATTTCGACTGCTTCCATAGGATCCCATTGTTTAAACTTTAGTCGTCGTGGGAACAGAATGTGAAGCCCCGATGTCAAAGATGCTGCATTTGTTAAGTGCGGTACAGCTCCTAGAACGTGCCCCTTTAAGAAGTTTTGGAAGTTGCACCTGTAAGATTTTTTATCGCCGAAAAATGACCCTGTCCCATTGAAAACGTGAGAGATTCCAACAGTGGCCGCTAGGAGCGCTGATCATCCAGTGTCTCCGAAAGCTGGATATGAGTGTTAGAGCACGAGCTGCCATGGTGGATATACCACAGACGACGGAGCACGTGAAAAAAATATGTGGTGCGTATACGCACTACATTTATGTGAGATTTCGTTTTTCGTCTAGGTGGAGACAGATCTACAACCTCGTCGAACTGCACAACGTCGCGGGGTTCTCGCCTGTCACCAACTGGTGGGATAACGGTTATCATGCGATCGCATTCGGTCGTGGAAACGTGACGTTCGTCGTCATGAACAACGAGGACTCTCTGTTGGACGCAGTTCTGCAGACTTCATTGCCACCGGGAAGATACTGCGACGTCATATCTGGTGCTATGACATCAAACAGCTGCACAGGAAGGTAATTCGTTGTGAGACCAGACGGCAAAGTCAATATTACCGTGGATAACTCGTGGGAGGATCCTGTGGTTGCTCTGCACGTTCGTGTAAGACTGTATGCATAACCCACTTTTAAGCGGAAGCACCGATAATTTTTTTTTCTTTTGAGCGTGTGTGTTGCTCATCACTAGAGACCGGATTTTAGGCAAATGCCTATTTTGTTCCTTGCGTTCCTATCATGCCACTTTGATATATGAGCACGAATTAGGGGTTAGGGAGGGCTTTTATAGTGTTTTTATAGTGCCTATAAATGCCTATTTTTGACGTTTGTGCCTAAATTCCTATTAAGGCCTATAAATGCCTGTTTTCCAAATCGGTGCTTATATGAACACTATTTAAACTCAAATTTTGCTTTCGAGTACAGTTGGAGACCGTTATTCATGTTACCGGGCAAGATTGGCCTTTCAGAACTCTATGGGGTGCAACCTAGTTCCCTAGTTCAACTAACTTCGAAAAAGCAACCGCTAGCAGCAGTGAAATGGGACGTGCCTATCACCTTATGCCACCGCACTGACATGGCGCGAGCGGCTGGAGGAGGGGGAGGAGAAGGAGATGAAAAAAACGCTATTTCTGCAACCCTAAATGGGAGGACAGGAAAATAAAGGTGGGAAGAGGAGAAGAGAAGAAGAGGAGTGGCGTCCATGGCCGAGGACGTGGCGGCCGGCTTTTACAGCAGGCGTTCCAGTCCGGTGTTCCCAAAGAATTGAAGCACCTCATTGAAGACCTGGGTGTGTGTGTGTGTGTGGGGGGGGGGGGGGGGGGGGGGGGGGGAGGAACAGGAGGTGCCTCTGTGGAGCCGCAGGAAAATGGAGAACGAATGCGAAACCGTGGAGTTGGTAAAAAACAATCAGATGTCCACGTGGTTTTTGTTTTGGTTGTAATTTGCTTCTTAAAGGGCGCTTCACCAGGTCACATCAGAAATCTTAGGCATTGGAAGTCGTTGCGTGCCCAATCAAGAGCTTTGTATAACAATATTTTTTTTAATTGGAGGTGAGCTTGAAATCTTTGCCACTCGCCTCGTGTAGACTTCGCAAGCCAAATTACTTCCCTGACCTCTTCGATACCGGAGCAACTCGGAGCATGAAGATCACACGACGCAGACGCGTCAACACGTCATGCGCACGCAAGGTTACATTTGCATGACATGCCCAAGCCAGGTCGTGCACGCAAGCGGTGTTGTGTCGTTTCGGCGTTCTCAGTAGTGTACTGCCTGTTTCTGTGGGATGAATCCCTCAATGCGCGCACGTTTGGAGAGGCTGGTATGGATCATGTATCCTTACAACGACACACAGCGTCGCACCGCTGGAACTGACGGACGATGCACAAAAAGCACGCCAAGCGTTGTCAGGGCTGGCGCCGGCACGACGCCGGAACGGCGAGAACATGAACGCAAATGAAATGGAGGAAGCTGAGTCTCTCATGTCGCTTGATTAGAAGTAAAAAAAATAATATATAAAAAAGCGCAGAGCTTCTGTTTGTACGTTTTAATATTTATATAGTTTCATTCTTCTATTCAAGCACCAAATTGCACAAATTACACATGTCGCTTCGAAAATTATCGCAGTGTCACGTACTACCGTGACGTACAAAGGACCATTCCTTATTGTACGTCACTTCCACCATGTTGGGGCGTGCGCCCGTGAGATTAAGGGCAAGCGGCGTTCAGTCTGACATTTCACCTCTTTCCGGGGCGCGTAGCGTTGTAAATATTGGCAGACGAGTTCGTGAGTGCCCAGTGCATGCATTTCTCGTGCCTGTTCTAAATTCTCAAACCCGGTGAGGGGCCCTTTAAGGTGTTCACAGACAGAGGAGAAATTGACCCTGTGTGATTAGACCCGGTTAATACGAGGCTAAAAGACCCTTCTGACCTTTTAGCCGTCTGGCTATTTACTCCTGTGCTGCCCTTCTCAGCCATGCCTAAAAGAAAGAGACCCAGGAGCGTGTTTATTCGACGGTGGACACTTCACTCACCATGCTGGACAATAAAAGGAGGGACCATGTTCTGCAAACCGTGCGGAAAAAAGGACAATTGAAAGGCTATGCTAAACAATCGGTGCCTTTGTGCCATCATAAACTATAACTTTTTTTTTTGCTTTCCTGTCGTCACGCACGTGTTTTCGAAAATTTGAATTTTTGTAAAAATTTATTGTGCTTATAATTACAATTTTGGGGGGCCTAAAACTGTGTTTTGCCTGCCTATTTTTGGCGCCTAAAACCCGATTTTTTAGTGCCTATAAATCCGGCCTCTACTCATCAGAAACGTTTTGTAGCACAGGAAATACAGACACAAAATAAGGTGGGAGACGACATACGTGCGCTCGGATGTCGTCCCCTGTCTTCGTTCGTGTCAGTGTTTCCTGCCCTACAAATCGTTTCAGATTTTTCTTCATGTTGTTTGCATAATTTACCGTAGTTCACAGCCACCGTTAGGTGATGCACCATGAATTGGGTGGTTATATAACGCTAAGGAAGCTAAGTATAGTGTGAATTAAAGAACAGGAATTGCGAAGCAAATACAAAATTCAAGTGAAAATTAAACAGTATGTAGAATTAACGAAATTTTTTGTTGAAAAAATTGACCAAACAAATTTTATCGGAAAAATTCGACAAATCTCACGTATTGTTGGAATCGATTTCATTCGACGCAATCAGTAAGCAGCACCCTACGCGGCATTCTTCGCTTTGAGCTAAGCGTTACGAGGTGGATCGACGTGATGTGTAAATGGAGTAGGTTTGCGGATACCATGGTCTTGCCAGGCACGCCGACTACAGTGGCGTTTACAGGGTAACTCATGGTCTGACGTCACATTGTGACTCATGTTGCAGCTAAGACGTGACTCGCTTCACAACGAAGTTCACGCTGCTGGACCATGATCTTCATATTATAGGTAGAGCTTCTCGGCATAACCGAGCAACGTATGAGTATACCTTGCTGGGTCACAGAAGCATATATGCATAGGTCGGCAAAAAGTGTGCAGCTCAGGCAGGGTCAATCAAGAAATACATTTCGCCCTTTGGGCTCACTCGGACTCAGACTTACAAAATTATTTCTCAACCTGGCCGCTCGGACGCAGACTCACTGAAATATTTTTAAACGGATCTCCGTCGGACTCACTCAGACTCACGGCTTGATCTGAGTGTGAGTGAGTCGACTCATGAGACCATTAGCACATAATTAGCTTCTGTTTTTTTTACTGTGGTGTTCATCCTCATTAACACCAATATCTCACATAATCGGTGTTCTACTTGGCACCTTCGGATCTCGTACCTACGAATGGGAGTTGTCATTGGCTGGAATCGAGTAAGGACATTTTTACTGATAAGATGACTAACACGATACATTTTTAGCAAGAACTTCTCGTGAAATAGTTAACCCCATCCGTAACCCGCGCCTCTGATCAATAAGTATTAAGCTTGCGTATGAACGCTAGTGAGTTTAAGCATGTGTGAGTAGACGTGAGTATAAATATGATCCGACATAAGTCTAATATTAGTGCCGAAGTTGAGTAGATAGGACCATAGGAAGGGGTTTCATGAAGTATGGGACAGGATGTTCCAGTAATTCTTGTCATGACTTATAAATCGTGATCGCCACATTCTTGTGTCCTGCTATGCCAACATTGGTACGTACATATAAAGTGAAAGAAAATACCACGAGAGCGCCCAGACGAGCCTTTGCTTCACAAAGAAGAGTTTTGCTTTGGCTTTATGCGTACAGACAAGAGGAAAATATTCTCCTGTTTAACTGTATAACGAAATAACTGTATAACACGTTACGCTTCAACCGCAAGGTGCTCTGAAATCCAGTTTCCCACCGCGAAAGTATGCTTTTTTTATTGCTTCGTGTGGGAAACAGATGTACGTGGAAGGGTTCCTGAAACACCATGTGACGTAAATATGGAATATCCTCAATATATCAGTGCTTATTGCCGGCCGGACCACTTGACGCAAACGATTTATCAATAATGTCGCATACGAGCGGAGTAAGAAGGATTTATAGCGTGCTTTTAGCGCTTTTTTTTCTCCTTTCGTCCCGACTGGCCTGCTGGAAGCTACACAATGCGGAATTACACGGGGGGCGAAAAGCTACGTCAATGCGAACCCTGAAACGTGATCGCTCTCTCCCGTTGGGATTCCGGGCTACTGTTACTACCATGGAATTTTAACGCGTTGTAGGGCGCGGCGCTGGCACTTTGACGGCTCCCCGTGCAAAGAATCGCATTTGATCCAAATGCCGCTCTTCATGCCAGGTATTGTGCAGCAACACCACTCTGCTCTATGACGACATACAGCTGGCGCTGGAAGCTCCAAAGAGATTGATAATTAATATTTGCTCAAGTCTAACGTCCAAAACCATCATATGAAACCATGGTATAAAACCTGGAATATGGACCACCTGGGGCTCATTAGAGTGCAACTAAATCTAAGTACAGAGGCCACAAGCTTTTCCGCTTCCTACGGAAATACGGCAGCCGCGGCCGGGATTCAATCCCTCAACCTTCGATTCAGCAGTCGAGCACCCATACTACTAGGAAACCACGGCGGGTGCGTAGAAAGTTAGCACTGGTCTGTGTATGTAGTAGGGCGCTTACGCAAGTGGCAACTTCGCACACCGCTTTTATACTGTTCCTGCCGGGCACTGCTGGCAGACCTGGCCGAGCTACTCACATTAGCATCTGCTTTCTACAGCATGTGTTTGCTCTGTGTTCGCCATGCATGAGGGCTGGTTCTGGACCCCTTCAATCATTCTGTTTCAGAAATTGGCGTTATAGCATCAACGCATTTACTGATCTTTTTATATCTCTTTTGCAGGCAAAACTACCGAGTGCCTAACAAGAGCTGTGGTCCATCATGTAACAAGAAATACGTACACAAATGCTAAATCAAATTATCACATCTCCTGAGTCCCGTTTCTGTTTTAGTAATGCGAGATCTACAGCGTGATGAAAATAACTTGTTTTCAACACGCAAGAAAATCATGGTATAATTGAATGCGGATTGAAATATATAACACCTCAGCATAGGAAGGAGGAAGAGAAAAGGCACAGACACTCAAGTTCATATACAAAAGCGGCTGTATTCATGACAAAAGTGTTTCACTTTCGTTTTCGAATTTGACAGACAACCAAGAACTTTTCTCTAATTAGGGCGTCTGATTTTCCACAAAGCTAATGAGTGCGGCCAAGCAGGGATTTGCAACCTCAGCGTGCTCATTGAACGACTGCGGAATGCGATGTTCGTCTGTCACTTCTGTGGGAAATAAAATACGCCTAAATGTGCCTCCATCATAACTTGGACGGCTACAGCTCCCTCCTATTTCAAAATGACGCTGGTATACCGGCAGGCAAATTCATGGCAGTGCTAGAAATTTACCCGAGTTCTAGCTACGTTGATTGGTACCGTAGTCTATACCAGCGAAAGTGCGGTGGGTGTATGGGTTCGTGTTTAGCGCCAATCTTAAGTGACTTTTCTTTTACTCGCGTGGGCAGCACAATTTCCAGCTTTCTGGAAGGCGGTGGTTTCATCAAGACATTTACATCTATGGATCATTTATGTGGTTCTACTAGACAAGAAGTTTATTGAGGCCGACCTAGTCGTTAGGAACACCTTGACAACTTTTAGTATATGTTATCTCCCGTAGAAGTGACCATGGAACGTGCGGTCGACTCGACTGGAAGGTTTTTAGATCTAGGAATGCGATGTGTTTTGTACTGATTTGACGAAGCGTGGACGAAACATGCCATCCACTGGACCCGCAGGTCCCAGAAGACGCCGCTGGTGTTACGCAGTCGGTACACGATACGGCAATTGCTGCAGCATTGAGTGACAGCCAGCGTCCATATTAAGTCAGACTGTTGATCAAGGAGACAGAATGAAATGTAATGAGGAAGGCGGGATATCAACCGGGTATTAAATATCTGGTTTCCTACCCTGCGCTGGGGAAGGGATAAGTGAAGACATAAATGTAAGCAAGAAAATAACGCCCAAAAGCAAGTGACAGGTGTGCGCCGTAGCGCTTGCCTCAGTAAAGATAAATGTAGGCGAGATGTGAGAATGCTTCGATTCACAGATTACTAGGTGAATTTCATAACAACTCACCTTTTACCAGAGCGCCCATTCCCGCTGGGCGTCCATGGCGCCATGCGCACGCGCTCCGTAGAAATGTGCACGAGACGCGACGATGACCGCACGTTGGCTCGCTAAAAACCTTTGTTTGCAAACACTTTAGGTTGTTTCGCACCTAATACAAACATATTAAACGCTTGTAAAGCGAGAAAAGCCGCGGCTGAACAGCCTGAATCACTGGAGTCGTCGAACACTTTGCGCAGTCAGTACTACGTCAAGTCGTTTTACATGTCACGGAGAGATTCCAGCAGAGGGCGCCACAGTATGTCTTCGCCGCCAATACCTAACCGCGGCTAATCCGTGAGAAGCGCGTGCGCCACGAGACGCAAACGACTTTAGAGGGGGTAACAGCACTCCCACAAGTGGTTTCACCTTGCTGTGTAAAAAAGAAAGCGACATGGCAAAATATTCAATACACGTACATACGAATCTGCATTACACATTACACATATAAGCAAATGAACCATGGTAAATGTACCGTGCTAGTTCTTAGGCCTCAGTGGATGTATCAGCGATGCTTGTCCTGTACCATTAGTTAGATTGAACAGCAGCCTTCTACAATCTTACAGTCGAGATGAAGGCGCCTGGTGGTTCGTCGCAGCTGTAACGCCAGCAGTGTTCTGCGCCATTGTATTCAAAATCATTGGGCTGCATCATCATTAGCAGCTTTTTTAGGAGCATGCTCCTATTGTTGGGGGGTAGTCTCTCGTCGTTCCTGCCGTGCGTGGCCTCCGAGATTATCCGGCTGCGCGCCGTTGCTCCGGCCTTCCCATTCGCACGCAGAGCGCGAAATCGGAGAAAGCGGGAAAACCACTCCCGCCGCCGCACCGCGGCGCGCGCCCCCCATGGCTCGAATGGCTCGATGGCTCGCTTCCCCTGACGCGGACACGCTCGGAGGGCGAAAGCTTGGCAATCGCAGCCTCTCCGCGACGCGTAATAGAAAACTGCAGCACACATATGTGCCGACTAAAGGCAAAATGTCGCTTAATGGTGCAATTGGGCTATTGTCTCTTCAATTCTTACGCAAACTTAGGACTGCGGGGCGAGGCACATCGCCACAAGACCGTTCACTGATGCCATAGGTTACGTTTTGCTGCGCGCTTGTGATTTTCTTCGGGGACGGTTTCTAGCAAGGAACACACTCGGAATAGACACGAACGCTGGTAGGCCGCCTCGCGTGTTGTACTGTGGCTGTTTCTTTCCTGGTCTCTTTTTTTTTTTTTTGCGCTACAAACCATCCAGAGGTCGTGTTTATTATGTGTGCGTTTTTCGCTCTACAAGCAACAGGCTTCAATTCGCAACAATCCTTCTTTTCTTTGTCTATGTGGTAAAAAAAGCGATTTTCGTTTGCACATTCGCGTAGTGTCATATTTTCATTCTGGAATTGTCGTATGCATTTTTTAAATCTGAAGTTACATTTTTTTTTAATGTGGATATGAAATAGATCTGCGAATTTTCTTGTGTATCATTGGTATGTGACATTTACTTTGCCACTTCGACATAGTACGACGCGCCTTCGTCTTTGTCTCTCACTTTTCATCTTTCCTGTCTTCTCCTCACTTCTGTTTACTTCCTTTTTTCCTGGCGGCAAGGGTTAACCTTGTGTGGATGACCAATCTTGGCTCACCATATATGGTTATAGCGGTGGTGTACGGCTGGCGCCGGCAGACTTGTCCTTGCACATCTCCTGTCGCGTCCCCTTGTTGGGCTCGGTGGTGGGCGGTTGGCACCGCTGCCGAAACATAATACGCATGCTATGTTAAGCACATCCTTTTCCAAATCCGATCGTACCCTGAAAAGGGTACGCACCGAAGCACCCCTCCAACTTTTTTCCAAGACGCATGAGCATTTTCCCAAGTACCACGTTATTCACAGCGAGCTGTCAGATGAAAAAGCTAGAACCATCTCACCATTCCTGGTGGCAAAAAGCTTGACGGAAAAACTAGGACCAGGTTACAAGGTGTCTAGGATGGCCAGTGGCGATCTTCTCCTTGAGGTCAAAGACAGAAAACAGCATGAAAATCTCTCCAACCTGACATCATTCGGAAGCATCCCTGTCACAGTTACCCCACATAGGTCCATGAACACCGTTCGTGGTGTCGTCTCAGATGAAGATCTCCTGAACCTCTCTGAACCTGAACTGCTTGAAGGATGGAAACAACAAAACGTCGTCAATGTACAAAGAATCAAAATAAGAAGGGACAACGTAGAGAAACCAACCAAGCACATAATACTGACATTCGGATCAAGCGAACTACCAGAGACCATAGAAACAGGCTACACGAAACTAAGAGTTCGTCCGTACATTCCTAATCCACGAAGATGCTTTAACTGTCAGAGGTATGGCCACAGTTCCCTAACATGCAAAGGACAACCCACTTGTGCCAGGTGTGCCTCTAAGGACCACATGTCAGACAAATGTGAGGCTCCAGCTCTCTGTGTTAACTGCGGTGATGACCACCCCGCGTACTCACGGTCCTGTGTTGCGTGGAAGAAAGAAAAGGACATTATTTCATTGAAAGTGAGAGAAAACATCTCTTTCAGGGAAGCCAGAAAGAGATGCGCACCATTCTATGGCACGACTTATGCGGATGCGGCGCGTCAGGGGGCAGCGTCGCACCGGGCTCCGCCACTTGCCCGGCCCGTCCTGAGCGGACCGCCGGCTATGGCACCTGCCCCCAAGGCGGCAGTAGTTGAGGCTACTCCGCCAACTTGCGAACAGAGCCCCGCGACCCCAGGGCCGTCGGGTCTCAAGGCCTCGTCGCACCAGGCCAGGCCTCAAACCCGAACTGTCAGCTCGCGCGTGCGGGCATCCAGTGCCTCGCAAGAGGCAATGGACACGACGTTGGCACCTCTAGTGCCTGAAGAACGGCGCGGCTCTTTTGACCGTGCCAAGAAAGCAAAACAACTCATCACGGGACCGGGCGGCGGTCCTGTCTCGTGAACGAGAATAATACAAATGAACACTCACCAATCTCCTACAGTACACACAGCACTATCTCATGTACAATATGGATCCACAAATAATACAATGGAACATAAGAGGTCTTCTTAGGAACCTCGATGACATCCAAGAACTCCTCCACAAGTACAATCCAAAAGTGCTGTGTGTACAGGAGACACACCTAAAATCCAAAAACACTAACTTTCTACGTCAATACGCCATTTTCCGAAAGGACCGCGATGATGCTGTGGCGTCATCAGGTGGCGTAGCTATTATAGTAAACAGAAGTGTAGCGTGTACCCATCTAACACTTCAAACATCCCTTGAGGCAGTTGCCATCCGAGCCGTTCTTTTAAATCGACTCATTACCATTTGCTCACTGTATATACCACCTCATCACCAGCTCCACAAAAGGGACCTAGAATCATTAATAGACGAGCTCCCAGAGCCCTGGCTGCTCCTCGGGGATTTTAATGCACACAATGTTCTTTGGGGCGACTCTCGCTGCGACGCTCGAGGACGTCTCATTGAACAGCTCCTGTTTTCCTCAAAGTTATGTCTTTTTAATACGAAGGAGCCCACATATTTTAGCCTCGCAAACAATTCATACTCCTCTATAGATCTTACCATTTCATCGCCGTTGCTTTTAACCTATTTTAAATGGAATGTTCTGAAAAACCCTTATGGAAGTGACCATTTCCCGACCATCCTCAGTGCGCCGAACCAAAACAACCCTCTTCCACAGGCTCCTCGGTGGAAGCTCGACTCAGCCGATTGGGAACGGTTCCGAACCATTACTCACGTGACGTGGGCTGAGATGTCCGGACTGTCGATAGAGGATGCCGTGAAGTATTTTACAGCTCTTCTAATTGATGCTGCATGTCAATGTATTCCCGAAGCGAGCAGCTCAGGTTCTAAACGTGTTCCCTGGTGGAACGACGAATGCAAGAAAGCGCGGAACAAGCAAAACAAAGCGTGGAGGTTGCTCCGGGATTCTCCGACAGCGGAGAACCTAACGAATTTTAAAAATATAAAATCCCAAGGAAGGAGGACACGCCGGCAGGCTCGAAGAGAAAGCTGGCAAAAGTTCCTGTCAGGAATCAACTCGTATACAGACGAAGGCAAAGTCTGGAACAGGGTTAATAGGATACATAGACGAGAAACACACCCACTTCTTTTGACTAATATGCAGGGCGAAACGCTGGAGGACCAAGCAAACTTCTTGGGCGCCCACTTCGAGCACGTCTCCAGCTCGTTGCACTATTCTGAAAGTTTCCAACGCTATAAAGCAAGAATAGAGGGACAGAAACTAGAACGCAAATGTGGAAACTACGAAGACTACAATAAACCTTTCTGCTTAGCTGAGTTGCAGGCATCGCTAAATTGCTGCAACAAATCCTCCCCAGGCTCCGACCGGGTAGTATATGAAATGTTAGTGCATCTACCCCTCGAAACACAGAAAACCCTCCTTTCCCTATACAATGTTATATGGTTTTCAGGCGTGATTCCTGCTTCGTGGAAAGAGGCTATTGTACTTCCTATCCTGAAACAGGGCAAGGATCCATCCTCTGTTTCGAGCTACAGACCTATAGCTCTGACAAGTTGCCTCTGTAAGCTTTTTTGAGAAAATGATAAACCGTCGGTTAATTCATTTCCTTGAATCAAAGCGCCTGCTCGATCCACATCAGTGTGGCTTTCGAGAGGGACGGTGCACCACTGATCACCTCATACGGATCGAAACACATATTCGTGACGCTTTCATTCACAAGCAATTCTTTCTTTCTGTGTTTCTAGACATGGAAAAAGCGTACGATACTACCTGGCGATTTGGAATACTGAGAGACCTCTCCGAACTGGGTATTCGGGGTCAAATGCTGAACGTAATAGAAAGCTACTTGTCGAACCGAACTTTCCGCGTTCGACTGGGCAACGTCCTGTCACGAAAGTTTGTCCAGGAAACAGGGGTACCACAGGGCGGTGTGCTCAGCTGCACGCTTTTTCTTGTCAAAATGAATTCCGTGCGTCTATGTATCCCACGCACTATGTTCTACTCGACATACGTAGATGATATCCAGATAGGTTTTAAATCGTGCAACCTCGCAATATGCGAGAGGCAAGTACAACTTGGTCTCAATAAGGTCTCGAAATGGGCAGACGAAAATGGCTTCAGCCTCAACCCACAAAAAGAGCACCTGCGTCCTTTTCTCCAGGAGTAGAGTCCTACATCGCGATCCTGATATTCACCTGCAGGGCCATCGTCTGCCTGTAAATACGGAACATAAATTTCTAGGAGTCATACTAGACACGAAACTAACATTTGTATCGCACATCAAACATATTCGAAAGAAGTGCATGAAAACAATGAATATCCTAAAGGTTTTGTCGCGCACTAACTGGGGCAGTGACAGAAAATGCCTCATGAATTTATACAAGAGCCTTATACTTACACGCATAGACTATGGGGCCATAGTCTATCAGTCCGCGACACCAAGCGCTTTGAAGATGTTGGATCCGGTCCACCATCTAGGCATCCGCCTCTCTACAGGTGCCTTCAGGACAAGTCCAATACAAAGCCTTTACGTAGAAGCAAACGAATGGTCGTTGCAGTTGCAAAGATCATATTTATCGTTCGCGTATTTCCTAAAAGTAAATGCAAATGATAAACATCCTGCATATCATGCTGTAAACGATCTGTCTGGTTCTGCTTTGTTCCATAACCGTCCTGCGATGAGAGAGCCCTACTCTCTGCGTGTAAGAGCTCTTGCTGAGGAAATGAACGTCCCACTTCTCGAACCCCAGCTGATGGCTCCTGTTGAAGAGCTCCCGCCCTGGGAATGGCAGCTTATAAACTGTGATTTATCTTTTATAGAAGTTACGAAGCACGCGCCTGCTGCACATATCCGCATGCACTTTCTTGAACTGCAACAGAAATATTCTTGTCCTGAATTCTTCACAGACGCATCAAAGTCCCATGTTGGCGTATCTTACGCAGCGGTCGGTCCATCCCTGTCAGAGGCTGGCATACTGCATCCAAATGCAAGCATTTTTACCGCAGAGGCCTACGCGATATTAATGGCTGTCAAGCACATTAAACAATCAATCATGCCCAAGGCAGTTATATACACGGACTCTTTAAGCGTCGTCAAGGCACTGAACACTGTGAAAAAACACAAAAATCCAGTAATCGTACGGCTCTATTCACTTTTATGTACCATCTATTCGTCCCAGCGGAACGTTGTAGTGTGCTGGGTGCCTGGGCACCGAGATATCGAGGGAAATGAACTAGCTGACCGGCTAGCCACATCTATCCATGCAGACGGTTCTGACACGCCCAGGGAGGTCTCCGTCCTGGACCTCAAGCCCTTCCTGAGGAAAGCACTCAAGTCACATTGGCAGCATCTATGGGACAGTCAAACACAGAACAAACTGCACATGGTTAAGCCAGACCTCGGTAACTGGCCACCAACATCAAAAACACGTCGTACAGAAGTCACACTCTGCAGATTAAGAATAGGGCACACGTACAGTACACACGCACACCTTTTGTCCGGAGGTGATTCGCCCAGCTGTGATAGATGTGGTGAGCCACTGACAGTGTTGCACATACTCCTACAATGCGCAGAACTAGAGCCGTATAGAAGAAAGCATTTCCCATTACTTTACAAGCAGCAAATTCCTTTCCATCCTTTAATGTTTTTAGGTAGAGAACCGCTCATTAAACACGAAATACTTTTAGAGTTTTTAAAAGATGTGGATACTTTCAATGTCATATGTCCCGGTAATCCGTAGCACGGCCTCTCAAAGAGGCTGCTGTTGCGGTATTTGCACTATAGAAAGCACCTGCCTCCCAGCCCTTGGTCTCAAGGGAATTGACGAGGCATTCGTGCTATTTCATTAGTTTTACAGAATGACTTGTACGACCTCTCGCCACTCATTCTCATTATCCTCACTCACTTCAGTCCCATGATTTTAACAACTTTATATTTTACGCACTTTATTGCACAGAATTTTAGGCCCCCCATACAGCCACTTAGCACCATCATCGTTCACATTCCATATCATGTACTGGCGCTCTTTGGCCATCAGTGGCCCTTGCGCCATAAAGCACCATTTATCATCATCATCATTAGTACGACGGAAGACATGAGGCGACCTTAATACAGTGTTATGTTTATGGGCTTGAAACTATTTTTTACAATCTTTTCTTTTTTTGACACTCTTTTCTTTTTTAAATTCTTTACCGCGAATCGCAACGAGACGCGTGACTAATCTGCCTCCGTTTCGCATGCGTTCGTATTCACGCGCCTTGCGCATCCTGCAGACGCCACCCGCGTTCCAGCGCTTAAATTGACGGACACTATAAATTCCAAAGTGTGCTCTGCGAACTCTTGTGCCCATTGAGACGGGGTCGGTCAGAATGGAACGCGATGCGCGCGTCTCTCTCCTTGCATGAATGGACACGCTGGGCCGACGCTGCGCAAGCAAAGCGCGAACGCTGTAGAGTGCGACGCGACCTGCGTTCGTTCGCGCCCCGGCGGCTACCTGGCACCGTTCCAGTGCGCGAACGGAGGGACGGCCGCAAGGACGGATGCACGGACCGACGGACGGATGCGCGGACGGACGGACGCACGGGTGCACGGATGCACGTACGGACAGGCGCACGGACGGTTGGACGGACAGATGCACGGACGCACGGACGGACAGACAGATGGATGGAAGGACGGACGGAAAGACAGATGCACGGACGGAGTACGGTCTATTTTGAACCTATATGCGCGCTATGAACGCTCTATGTACGGTAGATGTAACACCTGTGTTTCGGTCCGACGGGGACCTACGACAACGGCGACAGCGGACCTGGTGAGAGCCTAAGGAGCTTCATTCCTAAAAAAAGCACACCTACGTGTTGCATATTTCGCGACAACTTGGAAAACGCCGTTCGGCAAGCTTGCATGCATGCAACCCAGATTAAATATTCCGCGCTTGCATCATCTGTTGCCCAAATCGGCTTTTAAACGAGCACTAAAGTTGCATACAAAAGCAAGCAGTAACTTTTTAATAACGTACCCGAACTTCTTTGTAGCTGCAGCAAGGCGTAGATGCACGTTGACTGCGTGCTTACAGCGTGTGTCAAATAGGTAACAACGTGCCAACACAGCTGATATCGTGACTGGAATTACTGAAGTCGCACGCTATGACAGGCAGACGAGCGCCGCTCGACACATGGGTAAAGATCGCCACCTGGCGGTGCCTTCAGGAGGCGACAAAATTACACTTCTCCGCTGGGCGACGCACCGAATGGGACGGCCGGAGCAACGGCGTGCCGCCGGCTAATCTCGGAGGCCATGTGCCGTGTATGCTAGTTCTCATTGCTCCCGGTAGAGGCTATGCCGATGCCGATGCCGCTAGGGCTCGCGATGCCGAAGCTAAACGGGCTGGTCGACAAGCGGACCCGGAGGCGGCACAGGCTCGCGAGGCCGCAGCGAAGCAGGCGCAACAATAAGCGGACCCCGAGCTGAGAGCCCGTGAAGCAGAAGCAGCGCGGAAGCGTCGACAAGCGCACCTCGAATCGGCAACGGGCGCGGGATGCAGCGGCCAAGCGCCTGAAGAGGTCACTACCTGAGGTTGGTGGCGACGATGCTCGCTTCAGGCGTCATTTTCTAGATCGCAGTTTCGGCCACAGCTGCAATGTATGCGACCGCTTGTGGTTTGACAACAACCTCACCACAATCTCTACCATCCACAACGAGCAGTCCCGCGCCAACGCCATCGCCGTTCTGTAAATTAGTGTATATCCCTTTCCTGCTCGAGAAAAATATAATAGAAAAAATTGCTAACTTGCTCAAAAATTATTGACGTTTGCTCTATTGTAATTAGGTTTTCAAAGGTTAAATTGTAACCATTGGAGTTTTTGCACCAGAAAACAGACCCGCACATATGTGCGGGCTGGGATTTTATTCATGTGATTCACTTCAGAGAGGAATACACTCATAACGGCTAAGACAAAGCAGAAAATGCGTGGTCAGCGCTGCGAATGCAACATTTTAGAGTATTGTGTGTCACTTCTGAGGCACAGGTATAAGTTGCACTTCATACAACGCGTCTTTTAACAAGAAGCTACACTTGACAGCCAGCAGTGATGTGCAGATGTCAAGCTGTATACTGATCGCCAGTGGGTAGGCATAGCTGAGTCAAATCGCTTGGCTATGCCGGGCGCCTTTTACACTCGAATAAAGTTGTCTAAGAATTGATCATGTGAGACATTTTTCTTTCCGCTTACAATTCTTGGGCGCCAGGTGACGAGCAAAGTGCCTCAGAGATCGGATGCAGCCCATGGTCAGGTCCATACCTAAAGCTGCTTGATCTTTTGCGCAGTTACTCGCAAAGTCGTTCTATGTGTACAACTAGGGCACACTACCGTTTTGTCAGCAGTAACTTCAAAGATCGTTGCATTAAATTAGTGTGAGAAAGTCGGCAAAGGAGTCTAGACAACAACAAGAACGTCGGCTGTCTCACCATTTCCAAGCAGGTGAGGCTTTGCAGCCGACTGTGTCTTCTTCCAAAAGACATCAATTTCACTGAAACTGGCAGGATAGGATGAGTGGTCACCTGACCCAGTTATTACGGAGGCGACTGCTCAAAAACGCGCATTCCATACTCCAGTTTTCATCAGTAAGTTGGCTCGAACCACGAATATGAATCTCTGCCAATTTGTCAACTTGGTCCCTACCCAATTCTGACGCAAGACATCAAGAGGCTCGATATCTCTTCTATGTCTTCTTCATTCTCTGGTTTGAAAATCTCGGCATGTGAAAAAAAAAAGAAAATTCAGCGCCCACAGAAGCTTGTTCCCTAAGTTGGATAATTTTAGGAATTTTAACCCTCAAGGTTGTTTATTATCCTTAGAATTTCACTGGCGATACTGAAACTCCATATGGTAGGCAATGTAAAATCTAATTCTTTGAAATATAATGCATGTTGTCACAACACCTTCACAAAATTAATATTTTCTGCGTAAATGGCGATCACAATTCACGCACACAACTTCGCCTCGCTAACTTCAGATATAAGAAAACACCAGGAAACACCAACCAAAGAAGTGCAAATAAGGTATGGTATGGTATGGTATGGAGAAACTTTATTTATGTCCGTCGGGGCGTGAACTAGCACGTGCCAAGAAACTATTCGCAATAAAAAAAAACAGAATGCGCAGGCGCAACCGCGCGCCAACGAGCCAACCTGCGCCGCTCTGCCGTGCACCTGACGATGACTAAAGCCCAGCCCGCAACAAACGTGCGGGTGACTTTTTCACGCGTGAGTACACAGCGTGTGGGGCAAGAACGGGTAAATTTTTTAGCGAAGCAGGTTTTTCTAAGCCTTAATGTCCCTTTCATATGCATACACTCCCGAAAAAAAATATGTATAACAAGAAGGAGCGTTGATTTACACGTCTGAGGTAGCTGATGTCGGCGCACGTGCTCAGAGGGCATTTTTCGTAGCAGATTACTCGCCCCCTGGTGTCGAAACTATTGAACTACAGAAACAGATATATTCCTGTTGTCACCTTTTTTAGTTGTTCGTATAGTGAATTAGGCCAGAAGGATGCACAACCGTTTTGCAAGCATAAACAGGTTTAATGTTGATTCACGGCAGCAAAAACAAAGCATACACAAACCAAAATAATGCTATACACATAAACAAACACGCATAGGATACATGCACTAACAGATTCAATTTCCTAATTTCGTCACTAAAGTCCAATCTATCTAATGGGGAACAGCAATGATTTTGTACGAAAGATATCCAGTCCAAATATATTACTTGATAGCACAGCTGAAGGATCGCTGAGGATTCCGCTGGGAGCCTTCGGAGCGCAAGCCGAAGGAGCGTCTTGACGACCGGGTCCGGAGCGTAGCCGAGTCGGTGTCGTGCCCAGGAGGGAAAACCTCGTTGCGTCCTCCCTGCACCACTTCCGAAGCCGTTCTCCTTCTTCTAAGTTTTCCCGCCGTTTTCCGCCCGGGCAACGAAGCCATTCGATACCGGTGGTCGGCTCGACAAACGCGGTCATCGGCGCGTTTGCGCAGCGGGGTGCCTCTCTTCGCCGCGCTGCCTCGTAACCCAACGCCGGAATTTCGGCAGCCGTGGCCTTCCCCGCCGCTTTCCAACTCGAGCCGCGGCTTCGTCCCCTCCTGCCACACGTGCAAGGGACTCGCCCCACGCCTATCCTTCCAGGAATCGCTGGCTCCGTGGTTCTTCGGCGTCGGCATCCACAACTCAACCGTGACAATTATTGCCCCCATCCGAAGAGTTTTACCGAAAGGAAAAACTGCTCACTGTCACTCGCGCACAAGTCACACCGAAACGCACCACACAGTACTGTACACCACGTCACAGACACCACACAAACAACACAACACTACGAGAAGCCAATACAATGCATACACCACTCTCATTTATCTAGTCACACAAACACATACAACCATGAAGACCGTACTGTAGGCCCTAATGAACTCTGCGAAGGAAGTCGGCTCCCACTTTCTCACGCCCTTTTTTTTTCTTTTCCGGGGTTCTCCAGTTTTGTTAAAACCATTTGTGAGTGACTTGTCATCTTTCTGCTTTTGTTCAACCTCCGCGGGTGTCACCCCCAGCATCTCGGCTGCGGGTAGTTCCAGCTGCGGCTGCCTTCGCTGCTTAGATGTTGCCGCTCGGGCAGATACCGCAGCGGAAACTAATTGAATGCGCTCTTCTGATGGCGCCCGGTGTTCCGAAGGCCTGTCTTGCTTATCGGTTGCACTAGCTGTGCGCAACTCTCCTGGCGACTTCTCTTCAGCTGTCAACATCTCAGTCTGTACACATTGCTGGCTCGCTGCCCACTCCGGATCGGGATCATCCACTCGTCTCACACCTGGTATGTTTCCAATCACCAAGTCAAATAAGGGCTCCTCCAGGCATTTAGCTATAATTGTACCAGTGTAATACCGGTGTCACACGGGCACTTTTAATCGCGATCAACGCCGATCCGGATTAAGGACGATCCGGATTAGTTGCTGCTACACGGTCACTTTTAATCACGATCAGGCCCGATCGGGATCAAGACTATCGCGATCCGCGCATCGCGATCTGGCCCACAGAGAGCGATTTTGCTGTCGTCTGCGCCGCCTGGCCGAGCTTGTTGAAAGCACAGTAAACAAGAAAATCAAGCATAGCTCAATGAAAACACATTTAAAAAGCCAGATTTTTATAAAAAACAAATTGTAAGCTGTTTAAATTGGAACAATATCTGAAATTCCGCATATTTTAAGATTCGTATTGACCGCATGCAGTTATGGGAGAAGCAGACGATAAGCAGACGACCGTTGTCTCCCGCCCTTAGTTCAACTGCAACTGCCGCACCGTTGGAGCATTGGGGCACCTTGAAGCAAATTGATTTAGTGTTGCTAGCTTTTCGACTGCGTCGCCACGTACACGCACTTCGTGGTCGAATGAAGAGACCTGTACATTAATTGACCGCTGGCAGGAGCGACTGGTAGACTTGAGGCGCCAGAAGCGAAACTCTGGCGTGAACAACGAGATTGCCGCTTCGCTGCGACTGGACGGCTACGAGCGGGGGCCACCAGAAATGAAAGTGAAGATTAAGAATCTTACACAGAAATACAAGTAAGTGCAACGAAATCTCTATCGAATGATGTATTTATGAAATTACTTTTGTAGTGGCACGCAATGTTTTTCACGTTCGTGCGTTTCTTGCGCGAATAACATTGCAGAATGGGCCGGCAGGATTCCACGACGTATCGAAATGTTCCACCTGATAAGCGAAAAGATTGCTTCAAAAACTGTTCCCCGATGTGTGGTAGAGTGTCCTCAAATCATCTCTCGTTGCGATCGAATTTCCACCTTTGGCGATGTACGACCAGATTACAGGCCAATGCGGCCGGTAATCTGGCGAGCATCCAGCGTCTCTTCATTTCTTCGGTTTCCGCTCTTGGAACTTCTGTATCTAGGTCGATATTGGCAGATGTCATTGGAAGAGCAGCAATTCTGCGCTTTTCTGTGGCACTCAATTAGTTAGCGCAGCCAAAAATTCGCGGTGCCTGGCGCAAAAAAGCAGACGACAGAAAGCGCGACTGCCAGCGTTGCCAAGTGTCGACGACGTCACGAGCAAAAGTGCAACAAACTTAAAAGTTTTCACAAAGCAGACGTTTCTAAACAACTTACCTACTACGTATAAAAAATGAGTCTCATAAACAACTTGTAAATCGTGTTACACGCATTGTACAAGTTTTAGGGCACGCTAACGCCACCTGGTGCATTTAATCTGACCTAAGCTCGAACCGGATTAACTTGGGACGTGTAGCAGCGGCCATAAAGTTGATCGCGATCAAGAAAACCGATCCGGATCGCCCTGATCGCGATTAAAAGTGCCCGTGTGACACCGGTATAATATGGTGTGGAAACGGCGATCTTCGCCTCCGGAAGCCACCTCTCTGAGCTGTCAACCAGACGAATTGAAGTGCACTTCCCAGTCAGCTCTTCGTCTCTCACTAGGCTCTTTTTCACTAGTACGATGTCCGTACCGCTGTCTCTCAGCACGGAGACGCATCGCCCATGAATTTCACCTTCGACCACCGGCATTCGGGTCACTAACTTAGTCGCCTGTTTCTTTTCACGTCCCTCGGATACGCTAACTTCTCTCGTCTTGCCCATTCGATCGAGCTCCGTCGCCGACATCTCTTCTGGGCACACAACGCACGCTGTTTTTGGTTGCATCTGAAACTGCCGATGTTCCGTTGCCTGGCCAAACATCTCTGCCTGACCATGTGCTCCTCCGGATCTGCAGTCCGCTGCTTTATGCCCAGTGCGGTGACAGATGAAACATCTTGGGGGCACCCAGTTCATCGTGTTCTGTACTCTTCGCTTCGCTCCATCTCCGTCCGCTGATTCAAACCTTTCCTCCTTGCCCATTCCTAAGTTGTTCTGGCTTTGCGCCTCGAGGAACTGATCGGCGTACTCAGTTAACTGCGACACGGCCTTCAGTTTCCGTTCTTTTAAGAATACCGCCAATCTTGGTTCACAACAGGACAAAAACTGTTCTGCCACAATAAGGTCTTTCACACCTGCTAACGGAGGTGCCGTTTCGGAGGAGTCAGCTGTATCGACGGAAGGCAGGTCGTCGCGTGCAAAGAAGATATGTCCGAGAAAGTTGATGGCTCCATTTGATGAGAGCAGAGACGACTTAGATGCGTACCTGCATCGGTTTGAGAGAATTGCGCTTGGTCAAGGATGGGACAGAGAGGAATGGGCAACAGCACTGAGCTTGTGTTTAGTGGGAGAAGCGCTCACTGTTTTTGGACGTATGCCCGCGTCAGAATCAATGGATTACGAGAAAGTGAAGAGAACACTGCTGCAAAGGTTTCGTTTGACAGCAGAGGGATTTCGCGACAGATTCCGAGGAAGTAAGCCGAGCGACGGCGAGACCGGAGTACAGTTTGCGGCTAGGCTGTCCAGTTACTTTGATCGCTGGTTGGAAATGTCCGAAACCGACAAATCGTTCGCAGTGAATTATACGAACAACTAAAAAGGTGACAAATAATGGCGAGCCTGCCAGGATGCACAACCGTTTTGCAAGCATAAACAGGTTTAATGTTGATTCACGGCAGCAAAAACAAAACATACACAAACCAAAATAATGCTATACACATAAACAAACACGCATAGGATACATGCACTAACAGATTCAATTTCCTAATTTCGTCACTAAAGTCCAATCTATCTAATGGGGAACAGCAATGATTTTGTACGAAAGATATCCAGTCCAAATATATTACTTGATAGCACAGCTGAAGGATCGCTGAGGATTCCGCTGGGAGCCTTCGGAGCGCAAGCCGAAGGAGCGTCTTGACGACCGGGTCCGGAGCGTAGCTGAGTCGGTGTCGTGCCCAGGAGGGAAAACCTCGTTGCGTCCTCCCTGCACCACTTCCGAAGCCGTTCTCCTTCTTCTAAGTTTTCCCGCCGTTTTCCGCCCGGGCAACGAAGCCATTCGATACCGGTGGTCGGCTCGACAAACGCGGTCATCGGCGCGTTTGCGCAGCGGGGTGCCTCTCTTCGCCGCGCTGCCTCGTAACCCAACGCCGGAATTTCGGCAGCCGTGGCCTTCCCCGCCGCTTTCCAACTCGAGCCGCGGCTTCGTCCCCTCCTGCCACACGTGCAAGGGACTCGCCCCACGCCTATCCTTCCAGGAATCGCTGGCTCCGTGGTTCTTCGGCGTCGGCATCCACAACTCAACCGTGACACCTGTAAACATTGACTTCAAGGGCACAGAGCTATGACACCGAAACTGAAACAGGTGCCATTTCGTGAGCGTCTCTATTGACCCACACGTTTGTGCGGGTCAGGCCGTAAAGGGATATAGTGCATCGATATGTAAACAATAAACAGTGTGTATATAATGTTTATATCCAGTCACACCACAACCTTTCTGGTGTCACTTCTTTATATGATGATGATTGAGCAGATGTACAGAGGATTCACGGTTGACCGGATTTAACATCTGGAGCAAGCTCCTTCATCATCATTCACTTCGTGGATATGCTGTGATTTTTTTTTAATTATGTGCTTCCGTTTGTCCACTTCCGCTATGACAGAGTCGACACGCGAGCATATATCAACGCCTTCCAAATAATTGGGGAACGTTTGATCCATGATCGATGCGCGTGTACGTACACTATCAACGGAAAAAGATTTTCACAAGTGACTGGTTGCCCAAGCGGCGCTGTGCTTTTCCCGGGCCCGCCGATACCGAGAGTGCGAAGCACGTTCCAATTTCTAATGCAGGGGTGGCCGGCGGAAAACACTCGAACAAGCAGCTTTTTGTGGGCAACTGCGATAAAGATACGGTTGCTCGCAACTTCAACGAAAAAAGAAAAAAAAAACTAAAAAAGTATATTGTGTGCACAGCCACATCTACCGATAAGGAAGGAACAAGCGCTTCTTTCAAATGTGGGCTTTCGGATGAGCCAACAGCAAGATGTGCTGCTTTCCGCCGGTCCGCCGGCCACCCCTGCTTTGGAAAATGGCATCTTCTTGGCAATCCACCAGATGGTCAAAATTTCCGGAGCCCTCCACTACGGCGTCTCTCATAATCATATCGTGGTTTTGGGACGTAAACCCCCCTGATATTATCATTATTATTATCTTCTTGGCAATCTCGTTATCAGCGCACTTGAAAAAAAACGCAGCGCCGCGTGTCTCAATTTTGCGGCTCCGGCCAAGGTTCACTTGTGCCAATCTGTTTCCTTTAAAACTGTAGGATACGGCTTCTGAGGACGGGTCCGCAGAATACTATTGTGGTCAATATATAGAACTCCGAAAATTTACGGGAATCCCGATCGCGCAGGGTTGTTTTGTTAAAACCAGCCATAATTAAGGACCTTGCTTCGGTATTTACGTACGGAGCAGAAACCTGGAGGCTTACAACGAGGGTACAACTTAAATTGACGAAGACGCAGCGAGCAATGGAAAGCAAAATGACAGATGTAACCTTAAGAGACAAGGAGAGAGCGGAGTGTATCACGGTACAAACAGGGGTTAAAGACATCATAATTGAAATCAAGAAGAAATGGGCATAAGTAAGGCACGTAGCACGTAAGCAGGATAACCACGGGTCACTAAGGGTAACTGACTGAATTATAATAGAAGGCAGACGCGCGAGGGGGAGACAGAAAGTTAGGTGGGCAGATGAGATTAAGAAGTTTGCGGGTATAACGTGGCAGCAGAAAGCACAGGACCGGGTTGATTGGCGAAACATGGGAGAGGCCTTTTCCCTGCATTCGGCATATCAGGCTGATGATGATGACGATAATTAACGATTATAGGAGGCATCGGGCAACGCAACTACATGAACTCATCAACGCATAGCGCCGTGTGGTCGTTTGGGGACCCTGGGTCGTACGTGCACGAATCCTTTGGTCAATGAAGCTTTACCTCCTCCTCCTGCAATACCACAAGACGCGCGCTTGTAGGCGGTGCATATTGCAAAGCAAGAAACTGGGAGAATGAAGCCGCTTTTTAAAAGCATTGCTGAAATCCTGTGAAAACAGACGAAAAACCACAATGAGCGAGCATCTGAATGATATTTAACGAGCACGCCTACCACGCTGAAGCCACTTAGCCCGCAAATGCTGATACCGCCGCAATAAATCAGCATTTAAGCGTCGGAACCAATGCACCTTACTGGATACAGCTAATTGCTTTGCTGTAGAAGCGCTTTCAACACACCCTCTAACTGGCATGAGTGACGTAGCTGCAGCAAAGCTAATAAGCACTCAGACCGTCCGGAACATGACAAGCCCTGTCGACAAGGTCGATGGGCTTGTCATGTGATCAAGCGCTTGTTCCTGATCAATCGATGCACAAGTATTGCATCGATTGATCGATGCAATATTTATGAGTACCGCAAGTCATGAAACCTCCTGATTAGCCATGTTTCTTTACCATAGATACCTGCTTCACTACGCATCCAAGCAAGGACCAACGTCAAGGTATACGAGAGAGCCACCTGCGCTGCGCTGCCTTGCCTTTAGTTCGCCGTATTTGCTAGGTAGACGAAATGTAATTTCACTCTTTTTTGAAGAGTTAATGTTCTTGTCGCATTATAATATTACTTTGTGGTTTGGTTGAATTAAATTGTCTGGATGTCTTTGCAGTCCATGCTACGAGAACGTCTCCAAAGTATAGCGCGCCATGTTGTACCATTAGTTTAGAGTTCCCACGCACAGCACTCGATTAGCATAAGTTACGTGCCTGCCACAGATCAGAAACAATGATGAGCCTGCTAAAGCATCCCATCACAAAATCGCATAGGTAGCTGCTTTCATAACACGCTTCAAGCGCACTGAAACTGACTGTCTCCGGCAGCATTCTGAGAAAATGCTTGGCACTGGACTGCTGGTGACGAAAGAGGATCCATTGCGCGGTAATGTATTTTATCAGGGAATATACAACTATAGACCAATAAAGTGCACACGGGCTTATGGATCATTCGGGCAAAAGAAGAAAAAAAAAGGGCCGGCCAAGACAACTGAAAAGAGGCGCCTCGTTCTGTGTACCACTATAAGCGCGCGCATTGTTTTTTACTTGCCAGCCTGCTCTTTCACTCGCTTCAAGTGCGCGCGCACCGGAACGCGAGAGAAAGTGCTAGATACCACTTGGGTGCTCTCCTGGACCCTGTCAAATTCCGCCATCTAGTCAAATTTCTTAATGGTATGGCAGCATCCCCCTGGGCCAATCAAAGTTGACCAATGGCGGAATATGACAATGTCCAGAATAGCACCACTTCTGCAGTCACCGAGCAAGCACCGAGCGATGATATCGTGACTAACACACGCAACTTGTACTGCCAGTGCCGCGTGCCGCACTTTGTACAAGCTTTGTTCCCGCAGGCTCCACTGCGCGAAAAACATGTTTTGCGTCACTTTTACAGCGAAAGCTGTTATGAGATCACAACAAGGGTGCCGTAGTTGTCCGCCGCCGCCGCCGCCGGTGTCCGTAACCGCTATCGCACGAAATAAGAAAAAAGAACTTTAAGAAAAAATGTTCAGAATGGAACAGGGATCGAACCTGGGTCTGCTCCGTGCCAGCCCAGTGTTCTACCACTGAGCCATGCCTGTGCTCGAAAACCCGGCGCACAAAAACCCTATACAAGCATTATGTCGGGAAGGAACCGCGTTAACATGCGCAATATAACGTGGCAGAAGAGTGAAACGACAACCAGGCGTCACAAAATGCCATTTGTGTAACCAGGCGTGACACAATATGAATTGCATTACGAGGTGGTCGTTGAATGCTTCTAAGCCATTACAAAGGGCTCAGCCATAATTCTTCGTGGTCCTTAGCCACCGAATCAATTAATGGAGTAGTGGGTACCTTGCAAGCGTACTTGTATTAGTAGCCCCAAGATAGATTGCAACGGGGTTATTAGAAATGGTGCTCTCCCAGCTTTCGCTGTGACTGTGCTGCGCGTTCCGCGCAGGCCTGGCTGTTTTTTTCTCAAACCGTCATATGTGATAAGATTAGCCTGCAGCTTCCATTCAAGGAACTCATGTATACCGCTATTTCTTGTTGTCCTCGGTGCACGTGTCCTGCGTCCATTTATATGTGTTATGAAAGATTAAACTTGGGATCCAGCGGCTTTTAGCGAGAAGCTACAAGAAAATCCTCATGAATTTGAAAAAAAGAAAAAAAGTAGAATGTTTGGAAACCGGCGGAAAGTTCATCCTTGACCTGGGATCGGGGCGAAGCTTTCTTTAAATTGAAACCTTTCTTTCAGGCTAATCCCTATAGATTTACTTGTATAGCTTTCTGCAAGAAACCGGTAGATGCCAGTTGTCGTTTGACGGGACCCCAGACGTTTTCTGTGACGTTAAGGTCCGCTGCAACAGGTGGGAACTACAACGTGCAAATCGCATGATCCCCAAGAAGCAACTGGACAGCAGTTAAAACAGGACTCCTGTCATGCTGAAACCAGCAGCATGTACATTGAGAGAGAGAGCGTAGGTTCACGGTTAACAATTTAGCGGACGAATTTCGCATTGCAGTTTAGGTGTGAAGGAGCCACCGCAAGCCAAATCCACATTTACGTAGTCTCTGACAGGACTCCTGTCATGCTGAAACCAGCAGCATGTACATTGAGAGAGAGCGTAGGTTCACGGTTAACAATTTAGCGGACGAATTTCGCATTGCAGTTTAGGTGTGAAGGAGCCACCACAAGCCAAATCCACATTTACGTAGTCCGTGAGCAGCGAAAAACCCGCATTGCGGCGGGGGTCCAGACTAATAATTGCGCAATTTTCGGGCGCATAGCGACTGCGCTGAGCGCGCTTGCAATCGTTATTTGTAACAATGGGGGTTCGAAATAAGGAAGTTTTGCAAGCTGAGAGTGATTTGTATCGCCTGTTTTGGCGATTCACGACGATATTGGATGTTTAAAGGGCGTTTGATAACCGATACGTGAGCACAGTCTTGTATTATTGTGGCTCAGAAGAACTGACTGTTGGGCGAGTTGGTAATCCATAATGGGGGGAAAACTGCGCGACAAATGTTAATGGACTCATGGCGAAGAAAGCGTGACTGAGTTTCTATGTGCGCTGGTTTGCTATTGCGCTATGCTGATTTTGCAATCAAGGCGTGCGTGAATCGCTTCGATGCAAGTTAGCAGCAGCAGCACCACTTCACCCCGGACGCGGGCTAAACGGGCATTCAGGCTTAGAGTTACGGATGACATACCGACGAACCTCGCGCAAGCGATTGATAAGTAGCATTTTTCCTTACGTGAAAACGCTTTTTACAGCGCACGGTGCCTAAAACGGTAGCCGCATGGCAGGCGTGCGCTGCAGTACGACAAGCATGGCGGCTCGAGAAACAACGATGACTCCACCGCCAGTTCCTCATCGAGAGCGATGACTTCGCAGACCACAAGTAACATACCGAGCCGTCAACAACGAATTTCACATGCGCGTGCTTTGGTTACGCCGATTAAATTGAGAAAAATTGGGGGGACCCTTAAGCTTCGCCTTTAAGAGTTGAACGCCATAGCGATATCCCGTCCCTACTGCGTACTTCAATCACTTAGTGCATACTATGTAATGGGTAGTATGGTTTAAACCAGGAGAAATTATGCGCGGCAAATGTGGGAAATGTTTTCGAACTTGCTATGCACCCACTACGTGGTGTTAAGGGAATACGCGCAGTAAGGTGTGTGCCGTTTGTAATGGGTGGCTGGCTTTAAACTATGGAATCGTTATGATAGTCACATATTCTGACGCCCGATGGCAATTTACGCTTGTACCACGCAATATTCCTGGGATATTACATGTTATATTGCGACGCCTATATAAAGGACGCTTGCGTTTGCGAAGCATGCAAGTTATTTTCACTGCATTTCCAAGCAGATGAAGTTATTTTCACAGTATATCCAAGCAGAGGCATGGCTGTGTGGTAGAACACCTGCTTGCCACGCAGACGACCCGGGTTCGATCCTCACTCGGACCCGAAAATTTTTATTATTTATTTTAATTGCATCTTTCTCGATTTTTCGGTCATGGACAAGATGATGATTTTTCGCTTACAACCAACGACGCCGACGCCGACGCCGGAATTTATGCGAAACGAGCCCTTTAACGCTATCGCGTTAAAATTGCATCGGCGGAAAGAGGGAGATTCGAGATGTATTCCACGGCAACGGGGAAAAGCTGTTAATATGTTTTTTACCAGAAGAAGAATATTTTGGGCCGAACATGCTCCACTTCCATTTCTACTTGCGCAATAATAAACTTTTGTGCAGTTGGTGCAAGCTGCACCTGAATGACGGAAGTAAGGGGTAGAGAGACAGGATTTTCTTAAATTGGCGCAAATGACACAGTTGGACCACCTCTGATAATATGAAGATGTCGAGCCGAGGAGGTAATATTTTTCACTCTTTCGCTTCTTCATTCTGGTGATTGAAAGTCAAACCATCGGCTTTGGCCATCCAGAGTGGTAATTCAGATAAGACTTCAGGCGTATGATTCAACCGCAGTAGATCATACACCAACATCACAGCTTCCGAATGTGAGACATTAGACAATATTTCTGTAATGTCTGCTAGAAGGTACTCCTTTGTATAGTAAGTAATATTTGATTTACTCGCAGTAAGTACTTACAGGAGCACTCGCAGATGCAGTCGCACACCGCATCAACTGTTTTTCTGGAATTAGAGCTTCAACGACGTGTCTTGTTGCTTGCACTGCTGTGGACATTCGTTCATAAATCACTTTCAAAGATACTCTGAAGCTGCAACAGTTTTCCGGGCAATTTTGAAAAGCCCCTAAATCCATCCCCGAGAGCTAGTGAGCCTGGAAAATCACGGTCAACCGCCTATTCATCAATAAAGCATGCTATATACTGAAGTTTCGTAACATGTGTACATGCGTCTAAAGCCGAATCCTAAAAATATTGATTTCTCAGAACCCCGCATTCAGCATCTTTGTGAGCATTTCTAGACGGCGGCATAAGCAGGTTATTGGGTTTGTTGCTGAGTCAAATTTTAGTTGTTTCGAGTTGCGGTTCGCATGGCATAATCTATTACGCTCTAATCTGAAAAAAAAAACGCGATCGAATTGGCACTACAGGTTTTCCCGCTCACTTTAATCCAAGTGCCAGCTAAAATAATCCGCACGCCATTGAAATAATCTGAGCGCCAAACTATTTAATCCATGTGTCAAACGTTTAATCCAAGCGCCAACATATTTAATCCAAGCGCCAGCTCATATAGGCCGCGTGCCAGTGAGTTTAATCCGAGTGCCACCATGTTTAATCCAATTGCCAGCAGCTTTAATTCAAGTGCCAGTCAGTTTAATCCATGCACAAGAAACGGGAATACGGGGCGTGAAAACAGCAGTACAATTGAAGTACAGTACCTACAATATGAAGACAATAGCCGGAAAGTGGAAGACAGCACTAATAAAGTAATATTTATATTCGCTGCTACTATTTGTGAAAAAAAGTATTCCTGCAATAGTTTGCTTGAGCCGTGTTTGGAGCGTTTATATATATATATATATATATATATATATATATATATATATATATATATATATATATATATATATATATATATATATATATATATATATATATATATAATTAGTGAGAACTAACAGACAAAGATGCCAAGGAAAGTATAGGGGAAGCTATTAGAAGTAATTGTAATGTAAATGTGAAGAACGCGTTATTCGAAGGTCGCAGGTTCGGATCCTGCCGGTGGCAAGTTATCTTTTCGTCCACTTTCATTTCTTCACATTTACATTACAATTACTTCTAATAGCTTCCCCTATACTTTCCTTGGCATCTTTGTCTGTTAGTTCTCACTAATACTATGTTTAACAAAGCAAACGAGCCCTTAAGTTTACAATTCCTTCCTTCATATATATATATATATATATATATATATATATATATATATATATATATATCAATTTATTCCATAAATGCAATATCAGCACAGGTGCCAGTAAGTATTTATTAAAAATAGCGCTGTCTCCTAGGGCTTGGAGACGGACGTTCACAAGTCATCTTCACGCAACGCTGCAGGCACGAAAGAGAAATTGTGGCGGTCAAAGGCCGCGCAGTCCATGCGCTGTATCTGCTGCATGGAGTGCCGAGCTGCGTCCAGCAGCAAAGAACGCCTGTGCTCCTTTTTCGTCATGCCTTGCGGTGTCCCCAATACTAAATCGCGGCGTTCGCTCAGGTAGGCCTTCACGTGTGACTTGAATTTTGAGAATACTTCTTCTATTGGGTTGAAGAACGGACTGTACGCAGGCAGGCGCTTGATAGAGTGCAGTGAGTTAGCCAAAGCCTCCTGCTCTGCCCGAGTGTGAGCAGGTGCGCCATCGAAAATGAAGACAGCTTCTGTGTTTGGCTCATCACGTTCCACACGGGCCGAAACATCACTGAGGAAATCATTGAAAACAGCCCAATGAACTCTGTCCACCGCAGTCCAGTGAATAACTCCATTTGCGGACATGCATGCTATGATGTTCAAGTTCGCTCCCTTTGTCGTCGTGGTCGTGTGCACAGCTGGTTGCCCTTTAGTTGCCCTGCCGAAGTTTCTGGAACACCAGATATTATAGTTTGTCTCGTCCAAGTAGAAGCGACACACACGCGGTCCATCGGACTGCAGCCACTGGGCGTACAGCTTGCGGCTGTGCTTGACGTCGACACGGTTGCGGTCTGCGGGCCTCTGCGTCACCAGCTTCACTGAGTAGCTGTGGGCATCCAGCAAGCGATCAACTGTGCTTGCACTAATTGTCACTCCTGGCATTTCCTACTCCAGGGCCTCCTTTATCTGCCTTAGAGTAAAAGTACAGTTTTCGTCGACAATTCGTCTTAAAGTACTCACGACGTCATCTCCAAACTTCCTTTTAGAACCACCACCATGCTTTGATACTTCTCTGTCGGTAGCGGCAATCGATCTTGCTGTTTTTATGTTGATGCCCAGGGCATCGGCCAGTTGCTTTAGGTCACCACCACGCCTGTAGACGTCCACAATCCTCGCCCTGTCGACCACCGATACTCTGCTGTTTTTTCGACGAGGTTGGTCTGGGTCTTTAAAGCGTGGTCCTCGCTTGCGTCCAGCCATGAGTTGAAGCAAAGCCCTCTTGTCGTCTGGAAATGTTCCCCTGATAACACGCGTGGTCCAAGTGACCTCGCTTCAGCAACACTAACGTCGTCTGTTACATGAACATGGGCATCTCCCTTGATGCTTTTATAAAAAAAGGAGAAACGTTATTGCACATAAACCTAAACAGATGCAAAGTTAGTTTTTTTTAAAAGGTTATTTCTGTTTTCAAGAATGGGTGAATACCGTCTGTCAGTCACCATCGCTCTCACCGGGCTGAGCAGACGACTCCGAATGCTTCTGGCCGTCTGCTAGCAGACGCCATGAGTTTCTGCCATATGCAATCAATTAAGTACCTGATTACCCGGAATAATACAGTAGCGAAGAAGCATAAACTGTATCGGTGCTTAAACTCTTACTAAGGGCTCTATGAGCAACGACATTTAGTACCCGAGCATGTAATTAAACCACACTGCTTTTTGAATTCTAAGGTATGACACCAAAACGTTTGCAGGAAATACCACTGTACTTCGTTACATAAGCGCTAGCATGCATAGGCAAAAGAAAAATTATTCCTGTCGCCTCATGTTTACATTGTTCCGACATTTAAACTACATAAAATGACAAACCTTATGTTTATCGTGGATGAATTAAACTGACTGGCACTTGAATTAAAGCTGTTGGCAATTGGATTAAACATGGTGGCACTCGGATTAAACTCACTGGCACGCGGCCTATTTGAGCTGGCGCTTGAATTAAATATGTTGCCGCTGGGATTAAATGTTTGGCGCATGGATTAAATAGTTTGGCGCTCAGATTATTTCAATGGCGTGCGGATTATTTTAGCTGGCACTTGGATTAAAGTGAGCGGGAAAACCTACAGGTTTTCCCGCTCACTTTAATCCAAGTGCCAGCTAAAATAATCCGCACGCCATTGAAATAATCTGAGCGCCAAACTATTTAATCCATGCGCCAAACATTTAATCCCAGCGGCAACATATTTAATTCAAGCGCCAGCTCAAATAGGCCGCGTGCCAGTGAGTTTAATCCGAGTGCCACCATGTTTAATCCAATTGCCAACAGCTTTAATTCAAGTGCCAGTCAGTTTAATTCATCCACGATAAACATAAGGTTTGTCATTTTATGTAGTTTAAATGTCGGAACAATGTAAACATGAGGCGACAGGAATAATTTTTCTTTTGCCTATGCATGCTAGTGCTTATGTAATGAAGTACAGTGGTATTTCCCCCAAATATTTTGGTGTCATACCGTAGAATTCAAAAAGCAGTGTGATTTAATTACATGCTTGGGTACTAAATGTCTTTGCTCATAGAGCCCTTGGTAAGAGTTTAAGCATCGAAACAGTTTAATGCTTCTTCGCTACTGCATTATTTCGGGTAATCAGGTACTTCTTTGCTTGCATATGGCAGAGACTCATGTCGTCTGCTAGCAGACGGCACTAAGGCTACTTTTTTCGCAGAAGCGTTCGCAGTCGTCTGCACAGCCCAGTGAGAGCGATATTCACCCATTCTTGAAAACAGAAATAACCATTAAAAAAAAACTAACCTTGCATTTGTTTGGGTTTATGTGCAATTACGTTTTTTATGGGAGATGCCCAAGTTCATGTAAGAGACGACGCTAGTGTTGCTGAAGCGTGGTCACTTGGAACACGCGTGTGTTCAGAGGGGAACATTTCCAGACGACAAGAGGGCTTTCCTTCAACTCATGGCTGGACAAAGACCCCGACCAACCTCGTCGAAAAAACAGCACAGTATCGGTGGTCGACTGGGCGAGGATTATGGACGTCTACAGGCGTGGTGGCGACCTAAAGCAACTGGCCGATGGCCTGGGCATCAACATAAAAACAGCAAGATCGATTGCCGCTACTGACAGAGAAGTATCAAAGCATGGTGGGGGGTTCTAAAAGGAAGTTTGGAGATGACGTTGTGAGTACTTTGAGACGAATTGTCGACGAAAACTGTACTTTTACTCTAAGGCAGATAAAGGAGGCCCTGGAGGAGAAAATGCCAGGAGTAACAATCAGCGCAAGCACAGTTGATCGCTTGCTAGATGCCCACAGCTATTCAGTGAAGCTGGTGACGCAGAGGCCCGCAGACCGCAACCGTGATGACGTCAAGCACAGCCGCAATCTGTACGCCCAGTGGCTGCAGTCCGATGGACCGCGTGTGTGTCGCTTCTACTTGGACGAGACAAACTATAATATCTGATGTTCGAGGAATTTTGGCAGGGCAACTAAAGGGCAACCAGCTGTGCACACGACCACGACGACAAAGGGAGCGAACTTGAACGTCATAGCATGCATGTCCGCAAATGGAGTTATTCACTGGACTTCGGTGGACAGAGTTCATTGGGCCGTTTTCAATTATTTCCTCAGTGATGTTTCGGCCCGTGTGGAACGTGATGAGCCAAGCACAGAAGCTGTCTTCATTTTCGATGGCGCACCTGCTCACACTCGGGCAGAGCAGGAGGCTTTGGCTAACTCACTGCACTCTATCAAGCGCCTGCCTGCGTACAGTCCCTTCTTCAACCCAATAGAAGAAGTGTTCTCAAAATTTAAGTCACACGTGAAGGCCTACCTAAGCGAAAGCCGTGATTTAGTATTGGCGACACCGCAAGGCATGACGAAAAAGGAGCACAGGCGTTCTTTTCTGCTGGACGAAGCTCGGCACTCCATACAGCAGATACAGCGCATGGACTGCGCGGCCTTTGACCGGCACAATTTTTTCTTTCGTGCCTGCAGCATTGCGTGAAGATTACTTGTGAACGTCCGTCTCCTAGCCCTAGGAGACAGTGCTATTTTTAATAAATACTTACTGTCACCTGTTCTGATATTGCATTTATGGAATAATTTGGAGTGTATATATATATATATATATATATATATATATATATATATATATATATATATATATATATATATATATATATATATATATATATATATAAAGTAAATGAACGATTTGCGGCGTTCCCATTAAAGTGATTCCGCCCGTGCCAAACACTGACCTACAAACTGGTACATAGCAAAGTATAAGCGCTCCAAACACGGCTCAAGCAAACTATTGCAGTAATATTTCTTTCAGAAATAATAGCGGCGAATGCCATTATTACTATTGGAAGATATATTAGTGCAGTCTTCCACTTTCCGGCTATTGTCTTTTATATTGTAGGAACTGTACTTCAATTGCACTGCTGTTTTCACGCCCCATATTCCCGTTTCTTGTGCATGGATTAAACTGACTGGCACTTGAATTAAAGCTGTTGGCAATTGGATTAAACATGGTGGTACTTGGATTAAACTCACTGGCACGTGGCCTATTTGAGGGGGGCGCTTGGATTAAATATGTTGGCGCTTTGATGAAATGTTTGGCACATGGATTAAATAGTTTGACGCTCAGATTATTTCAATGGCGTGCGGATTATTTTAGCTGGCACTTGGATT
Organism: Rhipicephalus appendiculatus; assembly: GCA_030522465.1. NCBI lineage: Eukaryota > Metazoa > Arthropoda > Arachnida > Ixodida > Ixodidae > Rhipicephalus > Rhipicephalus appendiculatus. Next base: position 122,571 of record JALIZH010011455.1, read on the forward strand.
AAAGTGAGCGGGAAAACCTGTAGTTCCTCGGCGAGTTCTCGCGGCGCCTCTTGCCGTAGTAAAATTATTCTTTCATTACACACCAACAATTGTTTTGAAATTCGCTCTAGGGTAACTGATGATGATGATGATGATAAAACGTTTGTTTAGATGAACAAAAAATAAATAGCAGAAGGGCCAACGGCGGTTTCCCCATTTCTGGACACCAGTGGCCGCCCCCTGCTCGCCCGGCTCGATCCAGGAAATCCCTTGGGGTCTTCAGGTCAGTTCGGGCGAGGACAGCCTCCCGAGGCACCCCCGGCACCGTGAGTATCAGAGGCGACTGTACCTCCATAGGTTTACTCCGACATTCCCAAGTGAAGTGCTGCAACGTCGGTTTCGACTAGAACCACGGACATTGGTTCACATATAGATTGGGCTTTATGTGAAGCAACCTTTCCAAATATGTTTGTGTGTTAGCCTGAATTTGTCTAAGCCTAGAAGATTTGTCTGCTTTAAGTGAGCTAAAGAGCCTTTTGCACAAGAAACGAATTCGCCCATGTCGCGACAAGGGCTGATTCGGTTTCACAATGCTCCACGAGGTTCCAAAGCATGTATCACGAGATTTGACAGCTTAGTTCTACCCCGCATTTCTTCCAGAGGTTAAGTGGTTTTGACGGTGAAGAAACAAGCACATAAATCTGTAAAGGGAGACTAAAGCCGAACTACAATTTGCGCTTAGGAGACATGCTTGAGAATGCCTGGAACGTCAATATTAAGCACAGGACGTTATTGCTAACCGAGAAGATGAGATAGTTGTAGGACCCAATCTACGCCATCAGTGGAAGATTCTGGAACCATAGCCTACCCATAAAAAAAATCATCTATTAAGCGCTCCTTACACATGGTTAACCAGTGGAGCTGAAACGTGCCGTCGTAGTGTTTATACCCTAGTTTATCGCGATGGTTCGCTTGTCTTTCTTTAATTATTGCTTACACCTGTGCAAAAACCTAAATTGGCGTTTGCCGCCACTTTGTTTGTTTGTAACCTGAAGACTGTGGCACGCACACACTCTGAGTTATTGGCCAAGGAAACGTATTGTAGCCAGGTTTTTCCTTCTTCGTTTTTAGTGGACCAGTGGTGTCCAGTAGAATTTGCCCAATATCTCAGGCACATGCGCGCTTTGAGTTTTTGCGCACGCAGGACGGCGGATGTTCATACCGCCTTGACATGCACTGCTTCGCTGTAAAGAGATCACTGTGCTATATCAAAACACGGTACAAACTGCTATTTGTGCATTTCTCATCGATTCATAGAACTTCGTGGTGGTGTTACCTTTGACGGCGCGAGTGGTCTGAAGGCTTCCATTGCAACGGGCTCTACTACGCTGACGTAGTCGCGTTTCAAGAGTAGCATCTTTATGGCGCAAGAAACCGCAGCGCCATCTATCGCGCAGTTAAGGGCGGAAAAGGCAAACGCTACATCACAAGGCCTTTCCGAGGCGGGAGATCTGAAGTGCGCTAAGAATGATCGGACCACTAAAGGTGATTTTCTTTAAAATTAAGCATTTCCTTGCTACGGCATAAACGCTACGAGGTTTCCGGAACGCTATCTCAACCTTCCTCTTCGACCTGATATTTGCCTTTAGTTTCCTTTTAAACGTCGAGTTATTCACAACTGCGAACTTCCACCCACTGAAAAAAAAAAAGAGCGCTGAAAGTGCAAGCAAGGAACACTCGCCGTACAATGACTAAGTCAACGACGGCCGTCGCTCCTCGATTATGCGTTCATCAGTGAAACACACCGGCTTTTTAACACGCATGATTGTACTTTCCAACGTAATAGGTAATGCTTGCGTTAGTTCTAGGATGAACTCCTATACAGGTCTATTGCGTGCAATCTGACGGGCACATTCACAAACACTCAAGAAGGTGTCAGTGCACTCAGCATGGCCTGCGCCTCACGACAACGAGTGTGAAAGCTTCTGCCAGTAAAACTGTTCTAATTGAATGGAAAAACAGGAAAACAACCTTGCATGTTGTTCTATTAAATGCGAAGCATTTCTTAGCGAACTTCGGCGACTTTGAGCGTATCTATCTATCTATCTATCTATCTATCTATCTATCTATCTATCTATCTATCTATCTATCTATCTATCTATCTATCTATCTATCTATCTATCTATCTATCTATCTATCTATCTATCTATCTATCTAGCCGCCTACGACCTTGTGCTCTCCTGGCCGTATCGTTAATGGGATTTATACCAAATTTGGTATGGCATAACATGACTGTATGACGAACATAAATGGCTGGTCATATTGCCACGCGCTATTATTATTTTCACTTTTGTTGTATTCGGTTTTCGCCCACAAAGACCGTCAGCAAAGCTCAGCTCAAACCGCGCCTTATTGTTCTAGAACCTTCGCGATTATTGTAGATCATTTTGTTAAGATTGCGCGCAAGGCGCGACCACTCGAGATTATTCCTGAGCTTGCGCGATCACCAGTGATAAGGCTAGAATGTTCGACGCGTGATGCATAAAAGCCGGCGCGCTCCAACGATCAGTGGCGTAGCCAGGGGGTGGCACACCGGGCACGTGCCCCCCCCGAAATTTTTTTTCGCCATGGCATACATAGCGAAAAAAGGCCATTTCAAGGAGGTGCCCTCCCCGAAATCAAGGAGGTGCCCCCCCCGAAAAAATTTTCTGGCTACGCCCCTGCCAACGATGTTCAGTTTGATCGACGGCCGACGCTCTGTTCGCCGCTATCAGTGCCAGCGTGTATTGCTGTAATCTTACTTTCCGTTTACCGGCCACAAGTTCGGCCTAATAAACAGTTTAATCTTAGACATACCGACTAGTGCCTTCGTCGACGTCACGACCACGTGACAATATCATGAAAATCATGAATAACTTGTCATGAAAAGTATGATTTACTTGCCACGCTCATGGCGCGCTCGCGGCCGTTTCGTTAGCTTGACATACACCAAATTTGGGATTGAGTGACATGACTGTATGACGAACATAACTGACAAGTGGTAATATGAAAATCATGACTTCGTGAGCGACATGACTTGCATTCCACGCTCATAGCGCGCTCACGGCCGTTTCGTTAGCTTGATATACACCAAATTTGGTATTGAGTGACATGACTGTATGACGAACATAAATGACAAGTGGTAATATGGAAATCATGACTTCGTGAGCGACATGACTTGCATGCCACGCTCATGGCGTGCTCGCGGCCGTTTCGTTAGCTTGAGATACACCAAATTTGGTATTGAGTGACATGACTGTATGACGAACATAAATGACAAGTCTTAATATGGAAATCATGACATATCATGTGCGACATGACTTGCATTCCACGCTCATGGCACGCTCGCGGCCGTTTCGTTAGCTTGATATACACCAAATTTGGTATTGAGTGACATGACTGTATAACGAACATAAGTGGCAGGTGGTAACATGAAAATCTTGGCATTCATGTCATCTACAATGCCATTTACATGCCACGCTCATGGTGCGCTTGCGTCCAGTACGCTAGCTTGACATACACCAAAATTGGCATATTGCAACGTGATTGTATGACGAACATAAATGACAGGTCGTAACATGTAAAACATGACATGCAAATTATGTAAAGCATGATTTGCTCCTTCCTGGCTGCTTCGCATTACATCGATTCCCACAGTGCGTGGGATCTGCCGGCTTTTTCATTTCATTTATGTGATTCCATTTGTATCATCTCATTTCTGTTCGCATTCTCTTCGAATACCGTTCCCAAGCATCAAAAAAAGCTGCGGTCACAGTCAAGGCCCAGGTATACGAGGAAGCGGCAAGTTCGATACACTCCTCCCAATAAGTACAAACGTTTTAAAATAAGTGCTTGAATATATACGATATAGGAGGCACACAACTACGACCAGTTATGCCTAAGCTTTTTCTCAAAAGCATTTAACCTTTATTACTATGAAACTCACATTTTCAATTGCTAGCCACCCTACATGTCGTGTATCGCATTTCCTTCAAAAGCGTAATGGAACCATTTTCTTTAACGCCAGGGTAATCAAAATAGTGCAATGCCTCCGCATCTGTCCTGTTCACGTGGGAAAAACAGTTCACACTCGGGGTACCCCCCATCTTTTTCTTTCTTTTCCTTCTCTCTCTTTTTTTGTTTTATGCTGCTTTCTTACTATATAAAAGTGAACCCCCCATTTGGCAAGTGTATACCCGAGAGGTTACCTCTCCACACACACGCCCGAGGTGGACAAGCATCTCCTACACCTCTGGGACACCCGCCGGGGCCTATTAAAACGATGGAAGCGGCAGAAACACAACCGAAAACTCAGACTTAGGATCGCCGCAGCCACCAGGGAAGCCGAAGAATATGCGACGGAGCTGTCAAGGTGCAACTGGGATCAAAAATTGAAGGACACTTTGTACATTCCAAAGTGTGTTCGGCGAAAGCGTGTGGCCATTCCACTTACTATGCCATGTCTTTTTTAGATGCGAAGCATCTTATGCTCGGGGCTTTGTCCGTCCCTCCCTCGTCCCGCGTCCCCCATCCCGCGTCCAGCGTCCGGCCACTTTCATGAAGTAGGGAAGCACCCATTATGCGAACCAGAACACTGTAGTAATATGAAGGCCGTCAACCACTACTACAGTCAGCAGAGTCATGGCCGAGAGCATAGAGAGGCTGCTTAGCAATGGCTAGGCAGGTGGTGTCTGTAGGTCAGGTTGACCCCATTCCTTGATCTTGCTTGCATGTGTTTGGAGGGGGGCTTAGTCCTTCCCTCCTTCCTGCGTCCCACACCACCACAGCGTATGCGCGTCCCCTCCCCCTTCTCACCTCTGCGCTCACCCCCTTTCTCTCCTCTAGGAATCCTCTACTCTACGGAGCGGCCCCCGCATCCCACAGCGCACGCGCGTCCTCTCCCATATACTCTCCTACGCTTACTCCCTTCCTCTACTCTAGGAATCATCTACTCTACGATGCGGCGCCCGCGTCCCACATCCACACAGCGCATGCCCGTCCTCTCTCCTCTAGGAATCCTCTACTCTACGAAGCGGCTCCGGCGTCCCACAGCCCATGCGCGTCCTCTCCCCCCTCTCTCCTCTAGGAATCCTCTACTCTACGGAGCGGCTCCCGCGTCCCACACCCCCCCCCCCCCCAGCACATGCACGTCCCCCTCTCTCTCTTCTCCTAAGGTCCCCCCCGTCCTCTCCTCTATGGAGCGGCGCCCACGACAGCTGGTGTGACAGCTGCATACTTCGCTGGGGGGCGCCACGGCAGTTCCGCGGTATGAAAATGACGGAGCGCGCGCGCCTCATTCTCTCTCCTGTGCAGCGCCGCGATGAGCGCCCGGACCACTGCCGTGAAATGAGAGCGGCGACGTTCCTCCCGCTCAAGCTAATTATCTCCCCGCTGCTTCGCATCCACACATGGTTCCCTTTAGCGGGAGATGGGGATTTTTTTTTCTTTTACACTCTCAGTGGGATAAGACACAAACCGAATGGGTGCGTGTTTTCTTCTTTAATTTTTTACCGCGAATCGCAGCGAGACGCGAGACTCATCTTCCTCCGTTTGCATGCGTTAGTATTTTCTCGCGCTTTGCGCATCGTGCAAACGCCATCCGCTTTCCAGCTCTTAAATTGAGGGACCCTTTGTAAATTGGAAAGTGCATTCCGTGAACGCCTGGGTCCATTGAGACGGCGTCGGTCAGAATGATTGCAAACTCTGGGCACAGCGACGCTACGCAAGCAAACCGCGAGCGCTATAGAGTCCGACCCGACCGGCGTCCGTCTGCGCATCCCGGCGGCCACCTGGCTCCGTGCCAGAGCTCGGATGGACGGACGGACGGACGGACATGGACAGATGGACGGACGGACGGACGGACGGACGGACGGACGGACGGACAGACGGATGGATGGACGGACGGACGAACAGACAGACAGACAGACAGACAGACAGACAGACGGACGGACAGACGGACGGACGGACGCCGGATGGAGGTCGGACGGACACCGGACGGACGTGAGCATGAGACATTAAAGGCTTTCGCCTTAAAGATTACACCATCTCCTGCTAAAGGGAACCATGTGTAGATGCGAAGCAGCGGGCGCTAACGCTTACACTGGCGGCGTCGTTGACGCTGGCGCTCATCGCAGCGTTGCACAGGAGAGAAACCTGGGGGGGCCCAAAGCACGCAGTGATAGACCGGTGTTTCCTACTGGGACATCCCAATCGCTGCTAATGGGCAATGAGAGACAGGATTATATGAGGGCAGCGCGACCCGGACTTAGAGACACGTACACAAACGAGCGCTAGGCAGCGCTCGTTTGTGTACGTGTCTCACAGTCCCAAGTCCGGGTTACGCTGCCCTCATATAACCATCTTTAACTACCAACTCGCCCAACTTGCCGTTTTGATTGAGAGACAGGAGACGCGGACTGGACACAGAGACCCGCAGTCCGCTTTTAGTTAACGCGCACGCTGCGAATTTTTTATCGTTCTACAACGCACAGGAGAAATCTCCCACCGGCACCACCTTGCAGGTCAAGATCCATTGCCATATATACGGGGTGGCCAGTGAACGGTTGTGCAGCGCGAGCAGTCGGTTTTTTCAACCGAGTAACTCGTTAGCAGACGCTGCTTGCGTCGGCGTTGCGAGGCGAGAGAGGGGGGGAGCGCAGGAGAAGGGAGGACGGGCATGCGCAGTGGGGGTGTGGACGCCGCGCCAGTCGCGATAGAACGTCATACTATTATCAGCCAGAAAGAGTTTGAAAAACTTGCAGTGGCAAAGCATGGGAAGCTGCAACCACCAGACACGCAGCTCGTCACCTGGACCAAACAGGGTCTCGAAGTGTTAGGGAAAATGATGGTGCCAGTAAAGTTCAAGGGCAGAAATTGCGAGTTGCCGTTACTGGTCGTCAAGAACGAAGGGAACACGCTGCTTGGCCGAGATTGGTTCAGGGCACTGCAGATAGAAGTAACAGGTTTTCATCACATCAGTAGTAGAAAGCAGGACGTTTTCGCTGCCAGGTTCCCGGAAGTTTTCAGCGAGTCGCTGCCTGGCGCGGCGTTGCCGCCTATTAACATCGAGCTGAAGGACGATGCATCACCGCGGTTCCTTAAATGTCGAAGCGTGCTATTTGCTTTGAAGGATGCTGTTGTGACCGAACTGAATAGGCTCGTGGCCCTTGGAATTTTGGAGCCGACTCAATATTCAGAATGGGCTACCCCCATCGTGGTGGTGCGAAAGAAGAATGGCTCGCTCAGGATCTGCGGGGATTATCGAAGCACAGTCAACCTTGCTGTTAAGAGCAACGTCTACCCCCTACCGACCAGCAAAGAGCTTTTTGCTAAGCTTGGAAAAAGGCCGCATTTTCTCAAAATTAGACCTGGCTCAGGCGTATCAACAACTGCTCGTGGGCTAAAAGAGCGCTGAACTACTCACGATAAACACAGTACAAGGACTCTACAAAGTTCGTCGACTGCCGCATGGCGTATCTGTGGCACCTGGTCTGTTTCAAAGGGCCATGGACACAATACTAGCTGGACTTCCCCAAGTTGCCGTATATCTGGACGACATTCTCGTGGTCAGTGAAACAGAAGAGGAACATGAGCACGTGCTCACCGACGTATTTAGGCGGCTGGCCAAGGCTGGACTCGGGGTGCAGGCAAACAAATGCGAATTTTTAAAGCAAAGCCTGGAGTTCTTGGGCCATCGCATTGACCAAAAAGGCGTCTATCCGGCGGAAACCAAAGTAGAAGCCATCCACAAAGCCCCAGCCCCAACCAACAAGAAAGAACTACAGGCGTTTCTGGGTATGATAAACTTTTACAATCGTTTCTTGCGTGGTAGGTCTGAAACAGCAGAGAAGCTTTACCGGCTGTTAGATAAAAATGCTATCTGGAAGTGGGATGAGCAGCACCAAGAGGCGTTCGAATGTCTTAAGAAGTCGTTAACTTCAGACTCCTTGCTGGTACATTTTAACGAAAGCGCTCCCTTGATATTTTCATGTGATGCGTCCCCGGTGGGTGTGGGTGCTGTATTGGCTCACTGTGACAACACGAGAAATGAGCAGCCGATTGCATACGCATCCAGAACACTTACGAAGGCTGAGCGGAACTATGCCCAAATGTACCGAGAAGCGTTAGCCGTTGTGTTTGGTGTCCGGCATTTTCATCAATACTTAGCGGGGCGGAAATTTGTTATATTCACAGATCATAAACTGCTTCTAGGAATATTCCGGAGGGAAAAGCAAATTCCCGAAGTGCTGCCGCCTCGCATGCTGCGTTGGAGTTTAATGCTTTCGGCGTATGAGTACCAACTCGAGTACCGCAAAACGCAGGACCACGCTAACGCGGACTGTCTCAGCAGGTTTCCGGCTCCAGGATGTCATCAAGACGCTGAGCTTCCAGGTGACGTCTTACTCCTGGAAGCCGTAGAGTACCCACCAGTCACCGCCAGGGATATTGCATCATGTACTTCGCAGGACATCCAGCTGTCAAGGGCGAGGAGATGGATCGTCGACGGCTGGCCGAAAGAACGCGTACCTAAAGAATACGGCGCATACGAGGTAAGAGAGCACGAGCTGTCCGTGCACAAAGACTGCGTGGTCTGGGGAAACCGGGTGGTGGTCCCGGAAGCTTTGCAAAACCGTGTGCTCGTCCTGCTGCAGGCAGAGCATCCAGGGGTGTCGGCCATGAAGGCTATCGCGAGATCACATGTATGGTGGCCTCGCATGGATGCGCAGATTGAAGAATTTGTGCGGCACTGCACGGCATGTCAAGAAAACCTGCAGAGTGAACCTAGGATGCCAACCCACTTTTGGACAAAACCGGAGCGGCCGTGGAGCAGAATACATCTCGATTTTGCGGGGCCTATTAACGGTGTCATGTTTCTGGTGGTAGTTGACGCGTTCTCAAACTGGGCGGAGGTGGAAATGATGACGTCGGCGCGCGCGCCAGTCGCCATAGAACGACTACGCAAGATGTTTGCAACTTACGGGCTGCCAGACTTAATCGTGTCTGACAACGGTGCAGTATTTACGAGTGAAGAAATGCAGTCTTTCCTTAAGCTAAATGACATTCAATCTATGTATACTGCCCCTTATCACCCGTCAAGCAATGGCAGAGCAGAACGCATGGTTCGTGAGTTGAAGTGTGCCCTTAAAAAGCAGAGCCAAGGAACTCTAGCGTGCTAAGTCTCTCGGTTTTTGTTCAAGCAGCATTCCACCCCCCACTCGGAGACAGGCAAGGCCCCTGCAGAGCTCATGTTCGGAAGGAACCTGAGGTCAAGCCTGGCAAGACTGCATCCCGACACGATGCATGTGGAATGCATGCGGCAGTTACCCCCACGAAGTTTTCAGTGCGGTGACTCTGTTTATATGAGGAATTTTCGCCCAGGTCCAAAGTGGTTGGCGGCGCGTGTGCTGCGGCGCCGGGGTCACGTTATGTACGACGTCCTGACGGCAGATGGAAGCACGCATCGACGACATCGGGATCACGTACGAAGGGCTTGGGACCCAACAACCGTGACCACTGCAGGTGGTACCAGTGCCTCGTTTGCGCTACCCGAACCCTCAAGTTTGGTGCCTGCGCCTGCCCCTGCCGAACCAGTGGAAATGAGGCTCTCCACCCGTACTCGACGTGCAGTGCGCCGTTATGGGTTCGATGACTAGTGCGGAGGGATGTGATGAAGTGACGTCATGCGGTGACGTACCGGCGGAGCAGTGCGGCATGTGCCGTTGGCATCGGCTACCACAAGTGCAGATAAGGGCGCCGCTTCATCTACTTAAGCACGTTTACACTTGAAATAAACCCTTCTTTTCTTGCTGGCTTATCTGCTATCCGGACGTCAGTTACTACATTACTCGCGCTTGATCTTAAGGCTGCCTTCGACAATGTCAGTCACAAGGCTGTGCTAGAGGGGCTCAGCAAATTAAGTTGCGGAAAAAGAATACACAACTACATCAAAGCTTTCCTCAGTAACAGAACCACCACAATTGGTGTAGGAGGCATCCGGAATGACACGTTCAACACGCCCACAAAAGGAACACCACAAGGCTCTGTGATATCATTTTAACGTAGTTATGATCGGCTTAGCCCGGAACCTCGAAAAAATTGAAGGGCTCAGACATGCCATCTACGCAGACGATGTCACAATCTGGGTGACAAGGGGATCCTTAGGACAAAAGCAAGACCTTCTGCAACGCGCAGCAGATACGGTGCACGACTACATCCGACAATGCGGCCTTGTCTGCTCCCCGGAGAAATCTGAGGTTCTCAGAGTCTACAAAAGAGGATACAACCTGCAAAACTCCATAGACGTCTATATAGGGGGGAAGAAGATTCCGAAAGTATCCCAAATTAAGATACGCGGCATGTGGATACAAAGTAACTGTCGTATAGACCAAACTATCCGACAGCTCTCAAACACCACAGCGCAGATCACGAGGATGATCGCCAGAATCTCCAACAGAAGACGAGGTATGAAGGAGGAGGACACATGTAGGTTAGTACAGGCCCTCGTGGTCAGTAGGATTGTATAGAGTGCACCCTACCAAAATCCGCTCGAGCAGGAAAAAGAACAATTAGAGGCAATCCTGAGGAAAGCCTACAAATGCGCCCTCGGTCTCCCAGTCAACACATCGACGGAGAAATTCCTTAAGCTGGGCATAAACAACACAGTGCAAGAACACATCGAGGCCCACCTTCTTGCGCAGAAAATGAGACTCATGCTGACTCCAACGGGCAGGTACACGCTGCAGATATTGGGCATGAGGGATGCATGCAGAGAAATTAAATGCACTGAGAGCATACCGAAGGACATTCGCCAGATCATTGAGATCAGCCCAATACCTAGAAACATGCATCCGAAAATTCATAAGGCCCGAAGAAAAGCAAGATGAGAAGCACACGAAAGAAATTTCACGGGGAGAACAGACGTATTGTACGTGGACGCGACCACATACAGAGGCGGTAGTAAGCGGGGTGGTAGTAAGCGTTGTTGATCACCAGCTTAGGGAAGTCAACAGCGCTTCTATCAAAAGCAACAACATCCTCGTGGCTGAGGAAGTAGCGATCGCACTCGCCATCACACACCAGAGCAATGAGTCTACTGCAGAAATAGTTACTGACTTTCAAGAAGCGTTTAGACGGTACAGCAGTGGCCGCATATCCACTGCGGCCATCCACATACTCAAGGCAAGAAAGATCACCTTCTCGAGCTGCTCCATTACGTGGGCACCAGGCCATGAAACTGTGACAGGGAACCAGCGTGCCGACGCCAATGCCCGAGCATACGCCAACGAGGGGCGCACAACGACGAGGAACCAGCCACAGTTTCTAGACGCTATGGAGCAATTTTAGAACACCAAAGAGCCCCGAGGAGGATTTACCCCCCCTCCCCACAAAGACCTCAGCAGAGAGCAGTCGGTTGCCTGGAGACAGCTACAGACAAATACGTACCCCAATCTCAGTCTTCTAAGCAAAATCTATCCGGCAATATATGAAAAGAAATGCCCGCTATGCGGGGAACACCCAACACTTTATCACGTAACATGGGCCTGCCAACACTCAAAGGTAATGCCAAGGAACAACACACCAACACCGGAGGAGTGGGAGGCTGCGCTGTCCTGCTCGAAGCCTGAAGAACAGCTCAAGCTGATCGACAGAGCTCGCAAGATGGCAAAGGCCACAGGAGCCCTGGACTAAAAGCTCCTCCTTCGACGGAAGAATTTCTTTGTAAAATAAAGTTTTCATTCATTCGATTTTATGACGTCCAGTAGAAAACAGCAGGTACGTGCGCTTTTTGATAAGCAACGCTGCGTGGGTATTCCCGGTCCTCAGCATTTATACTAAAAACGAAATGAAAAGCAAAGCAGACTGGTGAAACAATTTCATACTTGTAAGCATATGTCGGTGAACTTCCTATAGGCAATAAATCTCGTCTTGCATGCTGACAAGGCGTGTCGATTGTTAGAATAGTCTTGTCGAGTCAGTGCCGGCGATATCGCGACCTTCTTTCCGAGATAACTTGGGTTTATGAATGCCTTCGTACCGTTTGTTCAGGTGAAGCTACCCGGTCAAACAATGCGTTTCGCAGCAGAGCTGTTAGTGGCACATTGTGGCTGACTGGGCCAGTAGATAATACTAAAGCCCTTGTCCCATCGATTGTGCTTCACCCTCGTGCTGCTGTTGCACTCTTGCCATTAGTTAGTGGTGCGTTGGCTTGAACTTTTCGTGTGTATTTCAGTTGTAGCCACTCAGCACGGACACATTGCAATACTGGGTGGAGACAACACTTAATATTGGCCCCTTCACCATAATAATAATATCTGGGGTTAAACTTCCCAAAACGATGATATGATTATGAGGGCCGGCGTAGTAGAGGGCTTCGGAAATTTCGGCGATCAGGTGTTCTTTCACGTGCACTGACATCGCACAATACACGGGCCTCAAGCATATCGCCTTCATCGAAATGCGACCGCCGTGGCCGGTATCGAACCCGCATCCTTCGGGTCAGCAGCTGAGCACCGTAACCGTGGTGCACCGCGCCGGACGGGCCTCTTTCCCAATACAGGGTTGTGATGTGTGCCCATTGTGTGCGCGCGTGAAAGCAGCCTGTATAGGCGTGGAAGAATAACGACGCGTGATTAGTGTCCTAATGTTGCTCAACGAAACGCGTGCAGGAAGCAACACGGTCACGCGAAAGGAAGACAGCAATCTGGATGTGTACAAGGGGACCACAGAATGTGAAATACATGAGAACTACAAGTATATCGTGCATGAGTATACATAACTCTAAGTGGGAGCATATGCTACATAGGCGTTAATATGCATGGGAGTTCTAGATGACAATATAGGCACACGCAACGCGCGCAAAACTGCAGAAGCAGCAGCCGTAATTAGACGAGGGAACATCATGGGCCATATTTTGAGTCATTCTCGGAGAGTAAGTTTCGATAGACTTCACGAAGCTAGCACCGGATGCGTTAAATTCAAGTTCAAGTTCGGTTAATTTGAACCATTACTATGCGGTCGTACTCGGGCGAAACTTGAAATACAATTAAATCGTGTGCCCGTGCCCCCCCCCCCTCCTTGTACAGGGCATACAAGAAGACTTAAGTAAGAATACTAATGGCAATAACAGTGCAAAAACAAGCGTTCAAAAGTTCAAATGAACATCGCGTCTTATACAATACATTAGAAAATGAAGATCTCTACAGCAAGTTACAAACCGTTGAAATGCAATAGTCCCAAAGAAAGCAATCACAATAAAAAATGCTGTCGCTTTCTACGTCAACTGCATTTTTCAGCATATATATATATATATATATATATATATATATATATATATATATATATATATATATATATATATATATATATATATATATATATATATTTAGATTACTTTATTCAATAAATATGCAAGTGCATGACGAAGCATTTGTTTGCGATGTTCATTGCGACAACAGGGACGTGCCAGTATTCTTTGTTGCGAAAGTCTGCTTACAACATCGGCATCGCTTAAAATCTTACCAGTGCAACGTGTAGTATTTATCTTGCAATATTGCTGTTTTAAAATATAATAAATGCATTTGGGATAGCGTTCGGGAAAGTCTTTGCGCAGTGAACATGCTTGTCCAAACGCAATCATTGATCGCTATACTAATACTCTCCTATGAGAGGTGATGTTTATCGGAGAGGTTGCTTTCTGACAGACCATTTTGGCCCTACGGATGCTTCACATTTCTCACGGTATAATTACAGTGCTTGATCAATTGCTCTAGGATACAATAAGAACCTTGTTAACGGCATTCACGGCCCGAATAAAAGGAAACGCTTGATAAAGTTATGTGTTCCGTTATGTGAACATTAAGAACACAAGAAATATCTTGACCGCGGAAGACGACTGATCGCCAAGAATCCTAGCTGTCACGTTCGTGCATTACGTCCGGCGTTTGTATTTGAAGAAGCGTGGTTAAATGTAGCAGATAAAGTGTGCACGCTGACTAGCAGAACACTCGCGTAACGAAGTTTTATTCATAAGAGTACTCATTAAAGTCATCTAGGTGGAGGTTTATCGTAAACGAAAGAATGAATCGTTTTTTTTTTCTGTTGTTATTTCCCTTCTACGATTCGGCACGGAAGAGAGGATTCCCGCCAAAGGGGTTCGCCAAAGTGATAATCCTTATCGATTCACGAGTCAAATATGCATACGCAGGCATAGATAATAAGACTCTCTCTGCGGTAAATAAGGCACGTGTGATGCGATGTTGCGATAAGCAAGAGCCTCTCCGGTACACTCCAGAATCCCTTCAAAAGGGAAAGCGCGGCGGCTACGATCGCATTTTTTGGCAGAATGGTGGATGCGATTTCCTCAAAACTTTCGATAATTAAAGACGCTGAGCAAGCAACTCACTTGAAGAGACATTCGCGGGTGTAACTTGAGGACCAACGAAAAGAAAGAAGACATTGCACTTTTTATCTGAGGACAGGCGTCGGAGCGATAATCAAAGAACAAGTAAGCAAGAAAGAACGCCAGTGCAAAACGAGTTCATCTGCCTTTTTTGTTCGCTGTACACAGGGTGCCGGCGTCCAAACCAAACGATGCGGACGTCTGATATGTTGCTACGGTTGACTTCTACACTGTTCATCCTCTGCCACAGCGTCTATGGTACGAACAAGGAGCCGAATATGCTTCCAGGTCGAAGCGTGATCGTGCACTTGTTCGAGTGGAGGTTCGACGACATTGCTGAAGAATGCGAGACATTCCTTGGACCGCGTGGCTACGGCGGTGTTCAGGCAAGTCGCTTATATCTTTTCTGCAGGCAAATTAACTTAGCCATGTGGTGATTGTTCATAATCCCCTGATAACATGCTATCTTTATATATATATATATATATATATATATATATATATATATATATATATATATATATATCGAAAAGTGTTTCAGCAGATCCAGTGCTTTGTATGCGTTGAAAAACGACGGACTAACGTGCGAAAATGTTTATTTCATCCAACGTTTCGGCAGGAAGGCCTGCCTTCGTCAGGGAATACAGGGCACAGGCAAAAACGCACCTTATATACATGAGTACGACGGGGGCCCCCAACACGTGCTTGACTATTATCGTCATAGATATGGCATATATACTGTAGATAGCAATAAACATAGGCACTTGTGCGATATGGTTATGACGGCATAAAAAAAAAAGCGAGCAAGACAGCCTGCAACAACAAAATAACAAAATGCGGGCTATGCGCAGGAACAGGCTTACTTGTAGACGCGAGAACTCACGTAATGAAGCAATTCAATAAAAATAGCGCTGAAAGTACATGGTCACTGCGTCGAAATTGTGCAATAAGCAATGTGCGCCAGGACGCGTCTAAAACGACTAACAGAAATAGGTGTAAAATAACAAAAAGCAACAGCGGTGAAAATGGACGGTGAAGGTGTACAAGAAATGAAGTGTATAAAAATATGATAACGGGACACGTCTAAAAAGGCTAACATAAACCGGTGTAAAATAACAATAACAAATAGAAAAGCAGCAACAGCGGTGAATATGGACAGTGAGCGTGTATAACAAATGAAGTGTGCTAACGGTAACAAGGGTAAACCAGCAGAGGATATAAAATAAAAAGTAAAATATAAAGTATAAAAAATAAAAACGGTGACAGTGGTGAAAATGAACATAACAAGGCGCGCCCAAAAAGCCGGTACGAACAGGTCTTAAACAAGCACAAGAAATACAAAAATGCGGTTAATTAGCAGACATATGTGACAATGGCTTATCTATTACGTGGGCAGGAATACTAACGGCAACGCGCCATCACAGCCCCAGAGACAACGACGCAACTCAACGAAAAGGTGTAATGATGCTCCTTCCCCTCATCAGTACGCTTTACGAAGTGCCAGCCGTGCCAACACTGCGGCACTTCCCCAGGACTGACCCTTAAATGCTCCCGCATGTGCTAGTAAGCATTCTAGCACTTTTCTAAAAATTAGAAAACTTGTGGACAAACGTGTCCGATATGAATTGCATGAATCTACGCTAAATTCATACGTTGCTACACAGGCAATACCGAAGGGCCTTAAACTTTTCCTCAAGCCAGCCACCTCAGAAATGTCAAGTAGTAATGCTCACCGTTGGAACGACACGCTACAGAAAGCGTCACTTGATCTGACACGCATTGTAATTAACCATTATCATTCATTGGCTAAGGACTTTTTTAATAGAGAACAACAGCTACGACGTGCTCATGAGATAAGCCCCTGGGAATGTGCTTTACTTGAAGAGTTCGAGCAACGTAAGCGAACAGAAATTCAAGAAAAAAGGCAAAGAAAATGATTCGCGATAACATTCAACCGGCACCGTCATCAATACTACCGTCAACTAGTACTTCCGCTTGTTCTGGTCGCACTATTAATGACGGAGATGATTTTAGCAACATTGTTAATATCTCGACTGTGAAACTGTCTAAACCAGAATTGTCCGTTCTTTCTCGTTGCCTAAACTTCTGCCCAGCGACTGGCGGTTACAGCGAATTTCAACTTGTGAAGGACCTGGATGACTTTGCGCGAAACATGCGACTACGAGAATACTTTCACGATCGACCCGCGTCAAATAACACGCCCTCTCATCAGCATTGGACGCCCCCAGTCCAGCGAGACAAGTGTCTCGATATGTATATTTCGGCCGTGCAACGCGACATTCTTAATGCCTATAGCCAG
Organism: Rhipicephalus appendiculatus; assembly: GCA_030522465.1. NCBI lineage: Eukaryota > Metazoa > Arthropoda > Arachnida > Ixodida > Ixodidae > Rhipicephalus > Rhipicephalus appendiculatus. Next base: position 139,307 of record JALIZH010011455.1, read on the forward strand.
AACGCTACTTTCAAACATAACTTGTCCGCAGATGAAAGAGATGCTATTCAGGCATTGCGGAACCGTTCAGATATCGTCATTAAGCCCGCCGACAAAGGGGGCGCTGTAGTAATAATGGACGCCTCTGACTATATCGCTGAAGCTATGCGGCAATTGTGTGACAGTACATACTACAAACGGCTAGACCACGACCCCACCAGTGAATTCAAACGCATTGTTGCAGACTCACTGGGGGGAGCTTTTCCAAAAAGACTGCATAAGTGAAAAGATGAGGCAGTCACTGATCCCACTCAGTCCTGTTGCAGGAAGGTTTTATTTACTTCCCAAGATACACAAGGCAAACAACCCTGGTCGCCCTATAGTGTCTGCTATCGGCACTGTGACGGAACCGCTGTCGAGTTATGTTGATAGACTCATTAACACGATCCCTCCTTCCTTTCCATCGTATCTTAAGGATACCAACGGCTTTCTAACCGACATTCTTGAACTCGACGTGCCTGATAACTCGATACTTGTAACCTTAGACGTGACTTCCCTCTACACAAACATTCCTCACGACGATGGCATTAGGTCGGTAGTAAACGCTTATGACGAATCAGCCTTTGATAAACCTGTTGACAGTTCAACTCTCGCCAGTCTTCTTAAGGTAATCCTGCAACTGAACAACTTTGAATTCAATGGCACGCACTACGTTCAGATGAGTGGTACCTCGATGGGCACTAAGATAGGA
>JALIZH010011456.1:0-11811 GCA_030522465.1 Rhipicephalus appendiculatus
ACGTTATACCTGCAAACTTCTTAATACATAGGCGGAGAGTTTTCATTTTGCCGGAGGGGCGGGGGCCCGGCTTGCTCTTCTTCTATATTGTTCTCCCTGTCGCTTCACACACACACATATATATATATATATATATATATATATATATATATATATATATATATATATATATATATAGAGAGAGAGAGAGAGAGAGCATGTCCGCCTCCTAAATTAAAGAATATAATTAAACACTTTGATACCACCGTATTCTCTTTGGCGCCTACACCGCGATATCAGTATGAATATCTCTCTTGTGATGACTCCCCCGATTTATTTTTCAACTTACACAAAGACATCGATCCTCCTCGCAGCGCTTGGCTCAAAGCGAAAAAATGCCGTATAGGCTGCTACTCGGTGACTGCATCACATAAAATCGATTCCCACAGTGAGTGGGACCCGCCTATTTTCTTTATTGACATGCATTACTTTGCTAAAACATGAACCAGACATAAGACAGTGGCCTAATGCTGGTACAGGGAAGCTTTAATCTTCAATTCGTGATGGCCAAAAATAATTCTCAAGTGATAGAAACTATAGAACACAAAGAGGTCGCCTGAATTGTCTGTTAACACAACATATTGTGCACATACAAATCTCTTTGCAGGGAATTAATAACTGAGTATTTCACTTGTCACTGGTCCATGATCGCAATTTTAAAACCTGAAATGAAAAAGCGGGTATAAACAGCCCTCTGTGAAATAAATAGCTGCCAGACAGGAGGCCAAACGCTCGTTGTGAATGGACGGGGACCTAAGCCAAGTTCTTAAAAAATATCCCGGGCAGTCGCCGGGGGGGGCTCTGCCCCCATGAAGCCGTCCTGGGGGGCGGAGCCCCCGAGCCCCCCGTATTCTCCGCCTATGTCTTAATATCATCTGCACACCTAATCTTCTGTCTCCCCCCTCACGCGTTTGCCTTGTCTTGCCTACGTCCTACGTGCCCGGCCCATATCCATTTCTTCTTCTTGATTTCAACTATGATATCCTTAACCCCGTTTGTTCCCTGACCCACTCTGCTCTCTTCCTGACTCTTAAGGTTACACCTATCCTTTTCCTTTCCATCGCTCGCTCGCAGTGTCGTCCTCAATTTAAGTTGAACCCTCTTTGTAAGCCTCCAGCTTTCTGCTCCGTAGGTAAGTAGCGGTAAGATGCAGCTGTTATATACCTTCGTCTTGAGGGATAGTGGTAGACTACCATTCATGATTTGAGAATGCTTGCCGAATGTGCTTCACCCCATCCTTATTTTTCTAGTTATTTCACTCTCATGGTTCGGCTCCGCTGTTACTACTTGTCCTAAGTCTTCCAGTGTCTCGCCACCTATTGCAAAGCAGTGTTCTCTGTCGAGACTGTCGCACATTACTTTAGTTTTACGCATACTAATTTTCAGGCCTACTCTTCTGCTTTTCGTGTCCAGTTCAGTAATCATGAGTTGTAATTCGTTCCCCGAGTTACTCATCAATGCAATGTCATAAGCGAATCGCAGGTTACTAAGATACTCTCCATTAACTCTTATCCCTAACTCTTCCCAATCTAGGGCCCTGAAAACCTCCTGTAAACACGCGGTGAATAGCATTGGAGAGATCGTGTCTCCCTGCCTTACACTCTCCTTGGGATTTTTTCGCTTTCTTTATGGAGGACTATGGTGGCTGTGGATCCGCTGTAGATTTCTTCCAGTATGTTTATAGAGGCTTCGTCGATTGAGGTGGTAGTATAGTTTTATTGCATGTTGACCACACCACTCTTACCATAGGCGTGTGCAGGGTTCGCCTCAGGGGGGGGGGGGCGAAGGTTCGTCGCAGCGCCCCCCCCCCCCTCCCTATTAAGTCAATGTATGGGGGCAGACATTGCAGCCCCCTCCTTAGGTGACTAGGGGGGAGGCGGCTGCCCCCCTGCCCCCCCCCCTCGTGCGCACGCCTGACTCTTACACACAGGTTTACAAAGAAGCCTTCGCTTAAGATGTGCCTAGCATCTTATAGCGAAGGCATCCTTTGTAAACCTGTGTATAACAGTGGTATGGTCAGGATGCAATAAAACCCCAAAGCTTAACAAAGTGTTTAATATAGAGCAGTGATACGACATATCTGAAAGACTTGCAAAGCATAGAAATGCGTTAGCTTGACGAAGGGAAGGCCATCATTTTTGTTTCATCGGTGTACGTCTACGAAGTGGAGGTGGTTGAACTTCTTCGAGACCGTAAAGGGGTATTCGGGGATAAATCCGCGGGCGATAAAGGCGGAGCTTCGTGACGTCAGCTGGCATGGAGAAATCTCCTCAAAAGTCCCCTGCTCACACGGACGAGGCGAACTGAGAGGGAGACCAGACTACTCCGACTGCGCTCAGCGCAGTCACACTCGACAGCGCAGTGCGTCGTCCTCTTTCTACTCCGTGCGCCCTCACGCTAGTAGTATACTGTCATGAATTTCCAACAAACCCAAGCCGCCACCCTTGCAGACTACTCTGGTGGCTTGTACGAGGCTATCGAGACACGCGCTGCTGCCTTTCGCAGGATGCGCGTAAGAGCAGTAGGAGCAACTGCGTCATACACTTGCTCGATAATCCGTTTTCTCCTCCACAGCAGGGGGGATCATTTGTCCTATCGGGAAAAAGGTCCCTGTCTCCTTCGGGAACGCGCGGGGACGTCTCGCCCAAGGGGGATATACGGCTCTGGTCTCGCCCATTCGCTAATCCGTGACGCTGTTATCACGTGATTCCCGCACCTCCCCGGCGGATTTCTCCCTCGTGTGTAGGTCACTATACACGTGTGAATAGCCCTTCACGTGCGAGTGGAGTTACGGTGATTTGTACCCCTGACAGCGAAATTTTTATTTGTGACTTTTATGTTGTAATTTGTAGCCTTGCGTCTGGTAATGCCGATATTGAATCGTAGAAGCTCTAACGTAGAGTTAATGCTAGCGTGGTTAATTGCGACCAATTTTAGCGTCACTTGATAACGCCCGCCTAAAATCCTAAGAAACTAGCGCCCCACATCGGGGGGAGCGCCTGAGGCCACGTGCGCTCAAGGTTCGGTGACGATGAACACGCAGTTTTCAAATCGGGGGACCCGCGCGCGGTGAAGAATAAAATGATGTGGATGCTTTGAGCGTGTCCCCCCTCAGGAAAAAAGAAAGGCATTCCTGGCGTAAGCAGCCAAAATCAGTTCGAGAGCAGCCCGACAACAGAGCGAGAGGGGCGAGGAACAATAATCTTCGTTGGGTGCCAGTCGTGGTTTCGTGTGCGCCCCGGTTCTGCGACGTCACACGGGGCCTCCGTCTACGTCATACTAGTGGCGATGTCGCGAGGTGCTGAAATCTCTAATGAGCACTCACACTTACTTTAAAACCAAATTAATACACCGACGCAACGTTCATTACTCATAATCGGTCAAAAGTGCCCACGTATGCAGGACTATCAAACAACACAAGCACATTGAGTTTCCAAATTCAGTGTCAGGGGTCGCTTCAAGCGTTTTATTCTCTTTCGTCCCTGCAACTGTATTCTCTTTCGGATCCTACGTTCCACTGCATCTCCCCTCCCCCCATCCCGAATTTTTGGTCAAGTCCAAAAGGACATGAGTATTACAATAGATGAAATGAAAATGAAGCGATGACATACTTCTCCCAATCAGTGGCGTAACTAGGGTGGGGCAAGGGGGGTACAAGTGCCCCGGGCGCCACTCGGGAGGGGGGCGCCGAGCCGAGTCCGCCCAACATGCACTCGGGGACTTCCTGAGGGCCCAAATGGGGCACCCGCGAATGACGTCCACGAAGTAATTTTTTAGCTTCACGTGGAGAGGGAGGCGTCACGTGTGAACTCACTGTCGCTCACCAAATTAACATTTGAGTTCCTAGTCCGCAGAAATCGCCTTCACGGAAGTGCTTGCTGCAAGCACGTGCGTGGGACTTCGGCTCAACGCCCCTAAGCCAGCCTTATCCGCCATGCGTCGCGATGTTCGTTATCCTTGAAGTAAAACCATAAATGTGAAATTACGCCCTGCTCTTTTGCATGCGCGGTGCACTAATTGTGGCACACAGCCCCACCTAAAACATTGGTCACGCTTTCCAAGCTCTTGTTGTTTCTATGCCAGTGCACATGAACTGGTTGTGAAACGAGGCTGACTGAAGGGGGGAAACTCAGAGAAAAAATTGGCCGCGTATCTGCGTGCTTCGCTGCAAATGTCGTCGAAAGACGATAGTCTTGTGCCGACTGCACTGCATGAGCGGCATGAGTACCACAATTTAATAGCTGGGCTAGCCGCTGGGCTCGTTTTTCGGACGTTTTCCGGGCGCGCTTAGACGGACGCCGGCGTTTCTCCGCTGAAATGTGGTCGTCGGTCTTTTCTCTGCGTTCTCTGATCATGTCTTGTAGAGTGGGTCGTATTTCATCAAGCGGCCATATATGTTTTGCCTTGCCTGAGACAGCGCTCTTCTACGATGAATCAGCCGCATCTGGCTGGCATTGATAAAACAGAAGAGGACGCCATCTACAGCGCTACCGGGGAACATCGGCTTGTGTTGAACAATGCTGCTGCCAGGTGGCAGCACCACAGCCAGCCACAGCGTCGAAGTTAAATCACTGGGCGGAGACTTGTTTTTTACACAGCAGCGCCGCGTAATAAACACTAGGATCTTTATAATTACGTATCTATAGATTTTGTTTTAAAGGAACATTGTGAATAGTACTAAGGTATTGATGTTGTGCCTCAGGTATGCGTAATATTTGATTTTTAATTGCCCACGCTCACCCGTATGAACACATGCTTCTTGGTCAAGATTGGAGGTCGTAAGGCAGGGGGTAAAGTTTGGCCAGCTAACTGAATCGTGTGACGTGCCGACAAACAGACAGACAGACAGACAGACCAAAATTTCTCCGTTTAGGTATCCCAAGAAAGACTATCGTCTTTAAAAAACGCGCTCGGGCCGCCGGATTCCCGTCTTTAGAGCAAGGTTTCGTGAAGCAAGGTGACATCACGTGATCGTAACGTCGCAACATGTCCACTGCAACGCCCGCGTCTCTAGGGGTGGGCCTCGTGCACAATAGCACTAAAGAGATACAGAAAGAAGAACTGCAATGGCAAATTATCCTATTACGATCACATTCATTCCATTAATGCTGTGAACTGAGCTTTAGCAAGCGAGAAAATTGCGAACAACGCAGGATATATACATGTACTATCGTCGTCAAATGAAACGCGAACAGCGGCAAGTATTAGTAGGACCCGCCACGGTCGTCCAGTGGTTATGGCGCTCGGCTGCTGACCCGAAAAGAGAAGTGTTTTTTTTTTTTTGGAAGTGAGGCGCGCATCAGTTCTGTTTGGCAGCACTGCGCATGTCCACGGTGATGACTGGACGGCGCGCACTAGACGACTAGACCATTGCTAATGCTTGCCGCTGTTCGCGTTTCATTTGACGCCGATAGTACTAACGCCCGTTGACGTATTTCTTAATGATCACAAACGCAGTGCAGTGGTGATTTGTCCAGAGCTATTCATCTTTATATCTTCCTCATTCGTTTTGTTTTGTTTTCTGGCTTCTGCCGGCGAGCGCGTTGACAAAAAAAAATGCCCCCCACCTCCCCGAAGGGAATCGTGAGGAAATGCGAATGCATTTCGCGCGCGCTTCACTCCATTTATATATACGTGTGAGCGAGCGGACGGGAGTGTGGGGCGCAGGGAGGAGAGAGAGCGAACGGCGAGAGAAGAAGCGGCGAAGCACTGCACCTACCCTCCGCTACACTCTCCACACACGCGGGAGCTTAAGGTCCCTGTATTTCTTACGGGAGCTCGGATGCGAGCGCCCTCACACACCAGAGCGCGCTCCTCCTCTCCACTCACTCTCCGCTACTCCGCCCGCACCACCTGCTCCGGTTGCTAGGGGCGAGAATAAGCGCGCGCGCCCGCAGCTGTTGCTTTGGGAGAGGGAGTCAGAGCGGAGAGATAAAAAAATTCACCATCTTCCGCTAAAGGGAACCATGTGTAGATGTGAAGCAGCGGGCGCTAACGCTTACACCGGCGGCGGCGTTGACGCTGGCGCTCATCGCAGCGTTGCGCAGGAGAGAAAAACTGGGGATGCGTAAAGCACGCAGCGATGGAGCGGTGTTTCCTACTGGAACATGCCAATCGCTGCTAATGTGCAATGAGAGACAGAAGACTCCGACTGGACACAGAGACTCGCAGTTCGCTTTTAGTTAACGCGCACGCTGCGAATTTTTATTGTTCAACAACGCACAGGAGAAATCTCCCACCGGCACCACCTTAGAGGTCAAGATCCATTGCCATATATGCGGGGTGGCCAGTGAACCGTTGTGCAGCGCGAGCAGTCGGTTTTTTCAACCAAGGAACTCGCTAGCAGACGCTGCCTGTGTCGGCGTCGCGAGGCGAGAGAGGGGGGAGCGTAGGAGAGGAGAGAGGGTGGGGGGCGCGCATGCGCAGTGGGAGTGTGGACGCTTCAACAGAGATGCCTAGAGAAGAGAGGGGGGAGCGTAGGAAAGGAGAGAGAGGTGGGACGCGCATGCGCAATGGGAGTGTGGACGCCGCAGGCAGGGATGCCTAGAGGAGAGAGGGGGGAGCGTAGCAGGGGGAGAGAGGAGGGGAGGCGCATGCGCAGTGAGGGTGTGGTTGCCGGGGGGAGGGATGCCTGGAGGAGAGAGAGGGAGAGAGGAGGTTTTTTATTTTTATTTTTTAAAGGGGTTTGCGCATGCGCAGTAAGGGTGGTCACGCCGCACACCACCACCACCGGATTAGGCTTCGCCATAAGATGCTTCACATCTAACACCTGCCGCCGCTTACCTCCTCAACCTATCCTCCTCCTCCTCCTCCTCCGCGGACAACGCTGGACAACGCTGGACAAACCCGGATGCCTGACATAGCCCGACTATGAAATGCATTCGCATTTAAAACAGCATCCAGGTGTAGTCTGACCCCAGTGATGTTGACGTCGTGAGCGAGCCTCGCAGCGATTCTGCGTCAAATTTCACACGTGTTCTGCTGCTGTCCCGCTGAGAACTATGGGGCTTCGATGGTCTTGATCTCATGGTACATTTCTTTTCACTGGTACCCTCCCACTTGCTCTTCTGATGCGCGCCGCATTCCAGGGGCGGATTGAGTGGCCCTGCATGGCCCTGCTCTCACAGCTCTGCCGCGACTCTCTTCACGGCATGGCGCCTCTGCTCAAGTTCTCCAAAACGAAAACGCCATTAATAAAAACGAAAAATTAAATACGTGTGTACATAAACAGTATTTGGCAATCGCACGCCTCGCATGCCGTCGACGAAAACGACGCTTCGCTTTTCGTCGGTTGGAGCCAGGCTTCGTACGCAAAAGAGCTCCTGCCGCTGCGAGAGCACGGGGGATCATTGCAGACTGCATGGAATGCAATCCTGCTGCCATGCTTACATCATCGCCGCGAGGTTCAAAGTCTGCAACCACATCCATCGCGGCAATCATGAAAGCCGGGGCTGCACTGCACCGCGTCCAAGCAGCGGCCAATTGCAAGCGGGATGACGTGTGATGGCGCTTTCTAATTCGCTTAGAGCGATCAGATTCGCAACATCCCTTCAGCACTGAGTCTGGGGAGAGAGAAATTGAATAAGAGATATTCGGTCTCCGCTTTATCTCCACTAATAACTTATCTTTCACACCCAACCAAAACTGCACGCATTCTTCAATGCCCCTGCTCATTCCACATCAGCTTCATATTTCTCGTTAACGTACATTTAAGGTCCCCAACTAACTGTGCGTATCGGACGCCCAAGCAGGAGAGTTACACCCACGGTGTAAGAATATACATACACAGGTGCTGACACTCTCCTCGCAACGCGTTGAAAAGCGCAATCCCCGCGCGTCCAGATAATGTTCGGGCCGTTATCACTTATCGAGACGGCTGACCCCGCTCGTCGTAGCGCCGTCTACGAAGGCACCGATTAAGCAATCGGTGCCTTCGTAGATGGCGCGACGACGAGCGGGGTCAGCCGTCTCGGCAGCACGCTCGGCAGAAACGCACATGCTGCTGATTCTGGGTCTTTCTACTGGCATGTGCGACCGCGCTGTTTTGAAGCCAGGCTTTTTTTCTTCGCGCGCGTTTTATGCTCTTCTATCGACGAAGGTGACATCGAATTGCTGAGAGGTTCCCGAAATGGGTAGAACGTGTTTTGTACCGTGCTGCCGTTCTGGCTATCAGACTTCTGCGGAGCGTGTGCCTCTCTTCAAACAGCCGTCTGACAGTGATCGTCTGGGGCAGTGGCGCCGTGCAATACCGAGGGCAGACCAAACTATAACACCTAGAGACCATGTCTGCGCCAAGCATTTTCAGAGGACATGATTTCAACGGAATATCACGCGGTGTTCAAGGGAAGAGCGTTACTCGACGCGCCAAAGAGGCCTGTTCTATTGTTAAATGCTATTCCACCCTTATTCCCGAACTGCCCTAAGTAGCCATGAACAATCGCATTGCTCTAGTGTGCTCTATATAAAATACTTGCGTGGTTCAAATATTTATATATATCGCGGAACAACTGCATTGCTGTAGTGTTCTTTATATACAATACTCGCGCGTTTCAAACATTCATTTATATCGCGTTCACGTTGACCAAGCGCAACTATGCTTCAACAATTTCCTGTGTAAATGAAAGCAGCGAGACGCATGAAATACGTTTCTCGTGCAGTAACTATTCTCTATTAATAGAGGGGCAATAATTATTACTGGGAGCTTACGCGTCAAAACAACGATTTGATTACGAGGGGACGCCGTAGTCGAGGGCTCCTGACTAATTTTAACCGTCCGGGGCTGTTTAACATGCACCTACATCTAAGCACGTGGGAGTTCCTTGACTTTCTTCCCCACCGGGAAATATTTTGATGGAGGGATAGCACGCTGCCTAACGTTTTTTTTTAAAATTATTTTTCTTCGCATCGATGAATGTCTTGAACAGACGAAAATACTAGTGCGTGCTGCGGAACTTAGTTTTGAGTATACTCCCCGATCGATCCGTGTTCACGACGTTCACACCCTGCAGAAGGCATTTTCGTGTTAATGAATCCTTAAACCTGGTACACTTTTATCTTTTAATCTGAAATAACAAATTTTCTTCGCACTTTGAGTGTTACTCACACCGCTTGGAACGGAAACGTTGGGGAGGCAGAGGAGTTCCAATTTGCCAGCACCGCTTCGCTTGGATGGATGGATGGATGGATGCTATGAGCGTCCCCTTTATAACGGGGCGGTGACATGTCTGCCACCAGGCTCGGAAAAAAAAAAAACTTTCTTTTTATGTTGGCCTAATGCCTTATCTACATTGATCAAATCTATGCTATTACAGCAAAGAAAAATATAAGTTCACGGTCCATCTCTCTGCTTCTTAAGGCAGAATGACCTTATTTTCCCCCCTTCTTCATTTTTGTCCTTTATCTCTACTTTTCTGCCACCAATACTCTAACCGTCTCTTACTTATTTCTATCGCGGACGTGTTCAGCTTTCCATTGATGTCCCTAAAACCCAAGGCTTCATGTAGACTCGTGCCCACACGTATATCTGGGTGGATATCGACACATTCAATCAGTACATGTTCCATCGTTTCCTTAGTTCCCCCCACAGCATGTACATTGTTCTTCTTCGTTACAGAATCTCGCTTTATAGCTACGCGTTCTAAGGCAACCCGACCTTGCCTCAAACAGTAAAGCGCTTCCCCTTGAATTATCATAAAACCTCTCCCTCCTTATTTCGTTTTTTCCCTTTCGGTAGTCACTGAGAGCCGGCTTCTTTTCCATCGCTGTCATCCAATAAGTCCTCTCCGCCTCTCTGACTTTTCGCTTAATGCTCCTTGTTGCCATGTCGCCCACACTGCTAGCCGTATATTTACTGGTGAGCCTCCTAGTTCTTTTTCTCCACTGCGTGTCGACGCTTTTTCTATACAAATACCTGAAAACCTTCCCTACCCATCTACTCTCCTTCATTTTCCTCAGCCTCTCTTCAAATCTAATTTTGCTCTGAGCTTCCCTCACTTCAAAACCTGTCCATCCCATATCACCCTTTACAGCCTCATTTGTCGTCTTCCCGTGAGCGCCCAACGCGAGGCGTCCCACAGTCCTTTGATTGGTACGTTGGCCGCGGCGCCATCTGACGGCTCGCGAGCAGAGTGCACCCGCGAGACCGAACATTATCTGGCCGCCCAGGCGCGCGCAGTGTCAACACCTGAATATTCTTACACCGTGGTTACACCACAAAAGATCGCTACGGTCATGTTTTACCTACCCACTACCTCGGGGGAGAAGGCGGTCAGGAATTATCGACTTCACTGTCGGCTTCAGTGAAGCGGTGAGCTACAATGACATTTCGTTTTCTGCTAATAGAGCTCAAGATTTTGCGTTTGACGTCTCATGAAAGCTGGTTGGTGGCTACATGAGATGGTATCAGCGTCATCTGGTCGATATCGACTCCGGATGGGGCACGAAACACACACACAATAGAGGCTAATGTTTCAAGTGGCTAACATTGCCATTTGAAATACCTTTCCCCTATCTCATATATGGGTCATTTCTGAAGGCGGTTTGGCACCGGGATTCCAACAGCATAAATCTACCTACAAAATGACTAAAATCTGGACGATCATTCTAAACTATAGAGTTTTGGTTCACGGTTATGCATCAACACATGTTAACCGCAGGGGTTCCCTCAAGAAAGAAATGCTCTAGACAAGTCATGCCTGTGTAGCTCATGACGGCACTTATTAGGGAAAAGAATTGTGCGATGCGATGAAGACAGTCACATGCGGGCCGCGGCCGGTTCACTGGCCAGAGGTCCACGGGCCGCGTGTTTGAGACCCTTGGTCTAAGCCGACAGCGGAAATGTGTGACCGGAGAGCGACATTCCTTTCGTAATGCGCGTGCGCCATGTTATATCTCAAATATAAAGAACGAGTTTGTTTTTTTTTTTTTTACAACCATTGCTCACGATCAAAATTAGCACTGGCATCGCAAACGGCAATAATATATGCGACAACAGGGTTTGCCGGAACAAATTTTTGAACGCATCACGCATCATTAGCATTGATAAAAAAATGTAGGCGTAGTATGCGGATTTGATGTGCGCAATAAATAATTTGGAACAATGCTTTTCATGGCGATCGACCAAAACCGATAAAAACCGTTTATACATGCCTACTTCGTCGTTCTCTTTTGTGTGGTTGTGTGTAATTTACGAACTTCGCATATTTCGTGTAAAGCGAGACGACAAGTGACCGGCAAGGTCCATTTCTTCTGTCACATTTTTTCTAACTTTGTGGACTTCTGGTGTTTCGTACGACGCGTGGATGTGCAAGACGGCTTCAGTCCACTCTAGTGAACAACCAATCAAGAAATCGCTCATTCACTTGCCCAAAACAGCCAGATGGCTTTTTTTGCACATAAATAATAAAAGTAATAATAATAATAATAATAATATTAATAATAATAATACCTATCATTACTATCATGAGGCGTGCGGAAGTATACTTGCCATGGGCGCCGTCCTATCGAGTTACGCCACTGCTCCCAATGGCCTGCCTTAGGTCCAGGCTTGGGAGGAGTACCTGCTCGGCTGCTCTACCTTGGATGCGCAACGCTCCTTGGTGGCGCGCGCCCGGGCAGCGCTCATCTCCAATGGCATCCCGGACTAGGGACTGCCACTCAGGCGCACAGTAACTCTCTAGATTATTTCCGAATAAAATGTTTATCACCACCACCACCACCAGGGATTTTCAGGGGTAAAGGACATAACAAGCAAACAGCTCTTGCCATGCAACA